>JAVQJG010297028.1:0-44096 GCA_036024015.1 Craterocephalus amniculus | reverse complement strand
GAAATGACCTCTCTCTTGTCTTCAGGACCGATTATTAAAACTTCAGTTTTGTCCTGGTTGAGTTGCAAGAAGTTTTCTGCCATCCATGACTTTATATCTAAAATACAGTTTAAAAGGGTGTTAACAGGTTTTAGATCATCAGGAGACACAGCGATATAAAGCTGTGTATCATCAGCATAGCTGTGAAAAGCAACGCCGTGTCTCCTGATGACGTCCCCAAGTGGCAGCATGTACAGGTTAAAAAGTATTGGCTCAAGCTGCTTCAGTTTGTGCTTTTCTATGATGAAACCTTTTGATCTCTGAGGAGCAAATGAGTCGTGTGTGTATTGTGGTGCTTCATGATGAGGATCCTGAAATCTCCTGTAGGCCTAAGGTCTGAATGGGTTTCTCATATTTAACTTGAACTGTTTGCAACGAAATAGTCTTTGTTACTCATGTGTACAGCAAACTAAATGTTAAAGTTTGGAATGATGTTACATTTTGTTTGTTGCCTTTTTTTTTAACCCAACTTTTCTCTTTTGCAGCCAGCTTTGCTGAAAGCTATTTTTAATGTCGACCCAGATGAAGTACGCTCACTCATTTTCAAAAAAGAGGATGTGAATGCACAGGTAATCCCCACAGCCATCAATCTCTGCATCTGTTTCCTCATATTGTTGTCGTTTAATAACATCCCAGCAAAACTGAATTTAAAATCTCTGATGTATCATTGTCCTTGAAAGGCTTTATACAACATTTTGAGTCGCTAGTTGCTTACAGATCAGCACACGGCCAGTTTTTACTGTTCCCACTGCACGATCTGGCTCTGCTTATTTCATTGCATTCCTCACTGTTACTGTTGTGGTGGGGGTGTTTGTTTCAAAATCTGTCTGGTTTGTACTTGTTTGTGTTTTACTGCAGTTCTTTTTCTCAGTATATATGTTTTGCCCTGTGGTTACTGAATGTTTGTCTGATCTATTTGTTATACATCCTTTCTGACACCTACAATGCTGTAAACTGGAAAGAGAGTAAATAAAATGGTGCTTTGTTGTCAGAAGAGACGGGGCAAGCTGTTGTGTTTATTTTTGATCATGGCAGCATTTCTCATATCAGTTCTCTTTGGTTTTTTTGTTCTTTTTCTTTAACAGGATAATGAGAAGAGAACTCCTTTGCATGCTGCTGCCTACCTTGGGGATGCAGAAATCATAGAGCTGCTGATTCTTTCAGGTACATTTTTGCTAAACAACATTCATGTATTTAGCTTTTATTTTACATCCAGATTGCTTTGAGTGTTAAAGACTGGCTCTGAACTGCATAATACAAATTAGTTTCCAAGAGATTATCAAGAAAATGACCCAAGTTGCTGTTTGAACTGTGAATTGTAGCTCATTTAAATGTCAGTATTGAAAATTCAATAGATATGAGAATAAATATGGCTTAACTGTGCAAACACTGTTCTTCTTAAACAGTTCCTATACCATTCATGTAGGCTCTGACATCTTAGTTTCTCTTTTCTGAAGCATAGGTAGCGGTCAGTGACTAAGCCCAATGGCAAGTGTAAAATTTAAAACAAGCTGGAATGCATATTTCCAGATGATGCATCTGTATTTCATATGGCTAAAGTCCTGTGGCTTCAGCCTTGTCTTTTCCTGCATAAAAACCTTGTTAATCCTTTTCAAAATGTTAAAGTTAATGTCTTTAAACCACATGAAATAGTCTGACAGCTGCTGTCCTCTGACTTGTAGGTGCAAGAGTAAATGCCAAAGATAATAAGTGGCTGGCTCCCCTGCACCGGGCTGTGGCTTCCTGCAGTGAGGTAGATCTGAGTCATGTCATAGACATTATATTATATATATATATATAGGTTATAAGGAATGTAATAATTTCTGGTTTGTTTTCTTCCAGGACGCTGTCAAGGTGTTGCTGAAACACTCTGCAGATGTAAACGCCAGAGACAAGAACTGGCAGACGCCGCTTCATATTGCAGCAGCCAATAAGGCTGTCCGCTGCGCTGAAGCCCTGGTTCCCGCACTTAGCAATGTGAATGTATCAGACCGAGCAGGCCGGACTGCGCTGCATCATGCAGCCTTCAGCGGTCACTTGGAGGTAACATTAAACCCGAAAGCTTACTCAAGGGATGCTTTAATGCTTTTAAGACTGATAATTAGCGCTGTAATGAATAGAAATGGCAGCAAAAGCAGGAAAAGCAAAGGGAATATTAATTTAGAAGCATGATGCATTATTGTGGCTGCACATTATAGGTGGTATATCTGACCTCTAATTGGTAGAGGATGTGTTATGCTTCTCTGTATTTCTTGTGTGTTAGATACAGTTTTGAATGCAACACTGTCAAACAGGGCGCAAATAACTTCCTGATCTCCTCCTTTAGCTCAGAGGAAGTGTCTCTACTGGCGTCATAAACACAATTGAAATTGTACAGAGTATTACAATGATATGAAACAACATTTAAGAAGTTTTAGGCAAAGTGGTAAACATCTTTGTTCAACTCAGTTCACTACCAACTAAGACATAGTTGCTACAAAAAGGATTATTTGTGAGTGATGTGTGGTATAAACTGACCTGTCTTTGTACTGTTGTTGACAACAGTGCAACTATGCTAAGCTTGTGCTGCAGTGTTAATAATCAACCTTTTGATGTGTGAGTCGCATAAATCAGTCCTGTCATGCAAATCCAAATGTCAGGGCAAAGTCCAAAGTGTTTTTTTTTTTTTTTTTAAAGAATTTAGGACATTAAAAAAATTGTTTTCAGCTCAGTTTTCAGCTGTGACTGCAGACTGGCACTGTTAAGTAAGAGACTTGCAGTGTCTCTCACTCAAAGACACTTTGTTCAGACTGTTCTTGTCCAGTCGTGTGCCGGCAGGCAAATTACTTTTTTTTATCATGTACCCATTTGCAAATCAGTGGTCTTAATGTGGAAGTGTGTTTAAGTTTCAATGCAATCAAATGTGTGGGAACAGTTCAGAGAGCAATTTAGTTATGTTGTATTCCAGCAAAGCAAAGGTTTCTAGAATCTTAGAAACTCTGTAACATAACCTGACACTGTCTGCTACTATTTATTTATTCATTGTAATTTTTGTGGAAACTGTTAAATGCGGATATCTTTTTGTCACTACACCTCTTATCTGTATTGAGTAGTTCTGAAAGATATATTAATTCTTGCTACCCCAAATTCCACTGAATTTCCAAAAACAAATTACAGCCTTTTCCCAGTTCAGTAAGACATGATGTTAGATTAAATCAGAGGTCACTATGTGTGGAGTTGTCCATTAGAAAGGCATTAAATATACTTAATCATGCAATGGTGATATACATAATAGCTCAGACTGTGAGAGGATATTGTGTTCTGCTTTTGGCTTCCCCTGCTCTGTATAATTTCTTTTTTTGGTTTGTTGCTGCTGTTAGATGGTGAGGTTATTACTCTCCAGGGGTGCCAACATCAATGCTTTTGACAAGAAAGACCGCCGTGCAATCCACTGGGCAGCCTACATTGGTAAAAATAAAAGTATTATTATTCATGCATGTAGATTCGGGAATACTTTTCTTTCTGTCATCAGTCTCTTTTTCCCTGTCATGTTGAATATAAGCAAACTACACAAATACATTGACAAAAACTTCTTGTCATACTTTAAACACAATTTAAATTGTCCCGTTTTTGTCTGCAGGACACATAGAAGTGGTGAAGCTGCTGGCATCTCATGGAGCTGAGGTGGCCTGCAAAGATAAGAAATCTTACACCCCCCTACATGCAGCAGCCTCTAGTGGAATGATTAGTGTTGTCAAATACCTCCTGGACTTGGGGGTGGATGTAAGTTCCACCCACATCACCTACTTATTGCTGCAATGTAAACACTTCTTGTGCGCTTCTGTAATGACTATTGTGTGATATAAGAGTACCAGTCCTGTATTGGTGCTAGTTTGACCTTTTCATGGAGACTCCTTTCTGTTTGACCTGTTGTTCAGATCAATGAGCCAAATGCGTATGGCAACACCCCCCTCCACGTGGCCTGCTACAACGGGCAGGATGTCGTTGTTAATGAGCTCATAGAGTGTGGAGCAAATGTCAACCAGGTGAACACGAAGGGCTTTGCACCTCTCCATTTCACCGCCGCTTCACGTCACGGTGCGCTCTGTCTGGAGCTTCTTGTGTGCAATGGGGCTGATGTCAATATTAAGGTGAGTAGAGCTCTAAATGTCTGCTCATTTAAAGCGTGTATACTGATCCTGGAAGTTGTTATTTAGTACCGCCGATGATGAAAAGTCGACACTGAAGCATGTAACCAGTCAAAATTGTTTTTCTATGGCTGGAGGAATTTAGATGTGTAGCTCTACAATTGATAGTTTTGGGAACTTTAGGCACAGTTGCCTTTTAGAATGCTTCCAATTGTTGGATAATTCAGTGATAGGTCTCTTGTGGTTTAGCTCCTCACTAACTGCCCACTCACAACTCCACCCCTGCTGCCTCTTACAGATTATCAAACATGATGATTTTCTGTCAGAGTGGGACATGTCTTTAAGCTTCTAAGATCACCTTTTCCAAAAAGCAATTGATGACAGCCAGTTTAACCTCCAGCTTGGTTATTGATCTGCATCCTTCAACATTTGTCTATGGCAAAAAATATAGGTTTCTTTGTGTGAACTACGCCTCAGGGCAAAACACAAGTGGTGTCTTGTGATTCGTTGTAATGCTTGATGTCACCTGACACTCTTGGATCTGTCCACCTGTGATCGGATCACCAGAGACACAAATCCTTGGCACAAGACAGTCTTCAGTTGTTGCCTGGATACATACCAATGAAGTAACTCATTTATTACAATATGTCTTTGTTTCACTTCAGAGTAAAGATGGTAAGACTCCCCTCCACATGACAGCAATCCATGGAAGGTTTTCTAGATCCCAAGCAATCATTGAGAATGGTGAGCTCCTGTAAAACGTCAGCCTGATAGACTTTGTGTCATTCTGTGCTGTAAGACTTGCTTCGTAGTGTAAAACAACTAATTGCTTACTTTCTTTTCTCCTTTTTTGTGCCCCTCCTGAAGGTGCTGAGATTGACTGTGAAGATAAGAACGGAAATACACCACTACATATCGCAGCTCGATACGGACACGAGCTGCTAATTAACACCCTCATTACTAATAGAGCTGATACAGCTAAGTAAGGAATCTTCTCTATTTGTTTTTTTTTTACCCTGCAACTGTCCAAACTTGTACATTGCGAAAGAGAGACTCATTTAAAAGGGTTTTCAAAACCAAAAAATAGAGTTATGTAACTGAGATGATTGGCAAGACGTGCATTTCTCTGTAGTATACAGTTTTATGTGTTAGCAGGCAAGTTTGTCTAGTTCTCAGTAATTCTCAAGTTCATCTGAAAAATAGAAAAAAACTACTACAAGGTTAACCAGTATAAACTGTCTTTTCAGACGAGGGATCCATGGCATGTTTCCACTACATTTGGCTGCTCTCAGTGGTTTCTCGGACTGCTGCCGAAAGCTCCTGTCCTCAGGTGAACATGTCTTTGTTCGTAATGTGAAGCAATTCAGCTTAAGAAATCTCAAAGTCTTGCATTAAATCTTGCATAAGATTTTAGCACTTAAAAACTTGCAGGAGATTGTTTCTAACACTGAAGTGTCCGCAGGCTTTGATATCGATACTCCTGATGACTTTGGAAGGACGTGTTTACATGCAGCAGCTGCTGGAGGGTGAGTACAGAGCAGGTTCATATTCGGTTAAACTGTAACACCTGAAATATAGTTAAAAAGGATACAAAGAAAAGTGGTGAGATTGATGATATTTTGCTGCAATTAAAACTCTTTATCCTCTTAGAAACCTGGAATGTCTCAATCTTCTTCTCAACACCGGGGCGGACTTTAACAGAAAGGACAGCTTTGGCAGGTTTGTAGCTTTTCAAGGTGGATTTGGATCAGGAATTAGATTTGAACAGGGAACCAAGCTGTGTTTGTTTTTCCAGGACCCCGCTGCACTATGCTGCTGCCAACTGTAACTACCAGTGCCTGTTTGCTCTGGTGGGCTCTGGGGCCAGCGTCAATGATTTAGACGAGCGGGGATGTACTCCTCTTCACTACGCCGCCGCCTCCGACACTGATGGAAAGTCAGTAATACTTAGAAATTCCTTTTTAATTGATTTATTTTTATTAGGATGTGGTTTATATACCAGGACCGCTGTTTGTGGATTGCTGTGGGTAAAAGATCAGTTATTTAGTCTAAGGACTGAACACTGCTAGCCAGGATGATATTCCCCTTTACTACAGCTTCTTTGTGGTTTCTGCAGGTGCCTGGAATATTTACTAAGAAACGATGCAAATCCAGGGATCCGAGACAATCAGGGCTACAATGCTGTGCATTATGCCTCTGCGTACGGGCACCGTCTATGTCTGGAGTTGGTGAGCACTACGTTCCAGTTAAAAGTCATCACCTCAGCATGTTGTTATTGTTTTTGTGTTTATTTTGTATTTTACTTGTCTTTTCTTTGATAGATTGCAAGTGAAACCCCCTTAGATGTGGTAAGTCGACCTGTGCTTTTCATCACTTTGCATCTTTTGAAGTTGTATGAAAATTAGGCCACAGTTCCATGAATATCTGTGGTAATGAAATTCAAGATTAAGAACATGGTTGTGTTAGTGGACTCTAACTTGTGTACTTTATGTGTTCAGCTAATGGAAACCTCAGGGACAGACATCCTGAATGACTCAGATGTCAGAGCCCCCGTCAGCCCCCTCCACCTTGCTGTGAGTAGTGTTTGATACTTGTTATCAGGGCTCTATGTTTCATCCAGCAGAGAACTGGTTTAGTTTTCTGCATCGTTTTCTGCATTGGCTGCAAAACCAGCCAGCAGGATAAGCATGGATTTTTCTTTTCCACGCTTTAGTCAAGCAGGTATTTTATGGGATTTTTGTTTTCAGGGGTTTAGCACACACCCATTTGCCAACAACAGCATTGTGACCCTGTTCAGTCCCGTCCTGAACATGGCTCTTATTGGTAACAAATATTTTATGCACTTTAACATCTTAATCTTAGTTGATTATACCTGTGTCGAAAATTTATTCCAATGAGAGCTTGCATAATATTTTATCAGCTTTAACTGATTCATGGTGAATTTCTCTTTCAGGCATACCACGGTCACCATCAAGCCATGGAGGTTCTGGTACAGTCTCTGCTGGATTTGGATGTTAGAAACAGTCAGGGAAGGACACCCCTAGACTTGGCTGCCTTTAAAGGCCATGTAGAGTGTGTGGATGTCCTCATCAACCAGGGAGCCTCCATCTTGGTCAAAGATTTCACCCTGAAGCGAACTCCAATACATGCTGCAGGTCTGCACTCAGAGTTGGCTGCTAGTGAACTTGCTTGATCCTGTGTTGTCAGAGTCAAATCTGAGGATTAATTCAAATGGCCTCTTCTCTCCTGCAGCTACTAATGGTCATTCAGAATGTTTGCGTCTGCTGATCGGAAATGCTGATCTTCAAAGTGCAGTAGATATTCCAGATGGGAATGGGCAGTAAGTATATATTTATGTTTTTTTTATTTCTGCTACAGTATTAGTCATTATACTAAAATAGTTTCTGATATGATCATCTGTCGTCTTTCAGAACCCCTCTGATGCTGTCAGTCCTTAGTGGACACGCAGATTGTGTACATTCTCTGCTAAATAAGGGAGCCAGTGTAGAAGCCAAAGACAAATGGGGCAGGACGGCCTTGCATAGAGGAGTAAGTAGTTCTAACAATTCTCACATACAATGTGTTTCACGCACAGCAAAGTATGGTGGAGCAGTTTAATGTGATGTTCTGCTACCAAATGCCATTTATCCTGAAAATACAGGCTTTTGTTTAGTCAGGTGGTGTGACTGGTTAATGTTTACATAGTAGTCTGTGTAGATAACTTTGTCCACTGAGAGAGTTTTTTTTTCAGCTTTTTAAGAGGATTTATTTTCTTCACCCTGCATTTTTGTACATTTAGATCCAACATTTACGACCACCGCAGTGCTGATATTTCTTGTATTTTATGGCATATGTAACTCTGCTAATATTAATATTTTATTGAAAATTGCACTGTTGTTGCTCAAATGTCTCATTATTTTAATGTGGACCAATCCCACTCAAAAGCCAGAAAACACTGCATTTTGTACGATTGCACATGAAAATGTTCATCAGTTGTATTTAAACTGGATTTGAGTGCAAAGCTGTATGTTAAGTTTGGTTATCTCTGAACAAATTATTCACAGCTTTGATGGCGATAAAGAATTGTAGCAATTCAATAGATAAAAATTTGATAATTAACAAGAAAAACAAAAAAACACTTTCGATTTGATTCAGGAGCTGTCGCAATCAACATGATCTTATTTGCTGATTCAACATGAGTACTTCTGTTCATATCAAAGCATAAAAAGCAGTTAAGATATAAAAATCTTGTGTTATTGCAGAGCTCAATCAGACAGTCAAATCAATGAAATGAAAGGAAGAGAAATGTTATTTTAAAAGATATACTTACTGTTCCACGCTTTGTATATTGAGCTTAAACATTATATAGATTTCTATTTGTGTATGTTAAAGTAGGAAGTACTTTTATCCCTTTCAGTCTCAAACAATAAGTTGTACAACTTATATGTTTCAGCACACCACACCGTTGAATGCTAACATGGTCCTCATCGCGTTGAAATAAGACATTTTGGTTGTTAAAAGAGAACAAATGTTTTTTCACAAGCAAACCTTACAAATGATTACTGTCAATGTTTGATTAATATTTCCAGTCTAAATCAATGTGATTGGCTTGTTGATCATTGAATTGATGTCATCAGTGACTTGTTCCACCCTTATTCAAGACCTTATATTAAATTCTGACTCTTCAGATCTTTGGTAACATTTATTATCCAATGGGGCTCCTTTGAGGAGCTGACTGGGTTTGAAGCATAGATAAATGATGCCAGCTAAGTTGGCACTCAAAGCGGATCTAAAGGGGTTCAGATAAAATTCAAGGTGGTGCACAGTTTCCTCCTATGGGGTCTACAGGTGGGACTAATTTTTAAAAAAGAATAAACTAGAACTAGAGCCATGTCAAAGATAGAGAGTGGATATGAAGTAGATGAAGAAAAGCCAGCCGCTTATTAAACAAAATATCAGGACACAACACTTTGTTTTTTATAGCATGACAAAGAGACAACATTACCGACTCTAGTGTTGGTAGAAATATTCAGTTTTAAGGTTATGTGACAAGTGATGTGGTTAATTTTGGTATTTTTCATACAATGTTAAGTAGAAGTTGAAGGTCTTGCAGACAGTCAAGAGACAAAGTGAGAAGAGGGATGGTTCTACAAAGGACAATGAATCCACAATGATTTCAAAACTCACAACAAACCATTTGAAAAAACACAACCTGAAGTTTTTTTGGAGCAAGACTCGCATTCCTACGACATGAACTTCATTGTGAATCTGTGGGGAGATTTTTGTGTGTGTGTGCAAGGCAGCTGTAAAGCATCAGAGAACTTTGACCTACTTGCGTATGAAACTGACTCTATCCAGTCTGTCTGCTTCAAAAGTAGTTTTTACATGTCTTGTAAAAAATCTACTTTTCATTCAGTTTACTGACAGGGGTTTAAACTCTTCTTACAGAGGCTTGTGAACTTGCCGTCAATAAAAGCTGTTTTTCTGTCCTCAGGCAGTGACTGGTCATGAAGAGTGTGTGGAGGCCTTGCTTCAGCACAGCGCCAACTTCCTGGTGCGAGACTGTAAAGGCTGCACGCCAATCCATCTGGCAGCAGCATGTGGACACATAGGGGTACTGGGAGGCCTTCTGCACGCTGCCCAATCAGTGGAAACACTTCCTGCCCTAACAGACAACCAAGGCTACACTCCACTGCACTGGGCTTGCTACAACGGTACAAATCAGAGGGTCAAGACCTTGTAAAAAAAAAAAAATCTAAACATTAATAGACGCTTATATATCTGATATTTAGCAATGTTTGCTTTTAAATAAAAGTCAGCAGCAAAACAAGGTTGATTACCTAAGGAAATGTAAATTTATAATTTGCATGTAAATTGTTATTTTTCTGTTTTAATGCCGGTTAATAAAAACTGCTTTAGGGCCAATCTCAATTCTCTTCCTTAGCCCTACGCCTTCGCCTTTAAACAGAGTGTGAAGCAAAAGTTCATGTTTTCAGCCCTATGAACTGAGACACCCCTCTTTCTGTCTAAACCGTACCATATCAGGAGGCTGGTTGGCTCGGTGTTTACAAAACACTCACGTCACAAAGCGTAACTTGCAGTATTATAACCACAGAAATAACAAGTTCGTATATCGTTATAATATACATAATGTTCCCCAATTAAAACCTTCATACAAATTACGACATGGCTACCTTTATTTCCGAATCATGCGTAGAGAAATCAGGCATTTTGCCGTCATGAGTAAACATCTACCTTCTCGTAAAATTTTTACTAACAGTAAATCATTTTTTAGCGTTATTTACGAAAATGCAACATTTTTGTTCGAGTCCTTCAGGCCATGCTTGTTTCCTGTGTGAAAGCGTAAATCTCCTTCTACTCCTTTGCCATGAAGTCTGCATCGTTAAAACACTCTGCTGAAAGGGATATCCATCCCTTTCCCTCGCTCAGAAAAAGAATCAACACCACTTTTTCTCTCATGAATGCGCAAAACGGAGGGGAAGGGCTATGGGGGAGAACTGAGATTTGGCCTTAATATATTAAGCTCTTTGCACCAAAATATTTCAGTTTAACACATGTTGATGAAAACTTTATTGCGTAAGCTGTTACTCTGAACTCTTGATGAGGCGGACTAGCTTTGAACCAAAGCTTTATTTCCTGCAGGTCATGATACATGTGTGGAGGTTTTGCTGGAACAGGAGGTTTTCCACAAAGCTGAAGGCAATGCTTTCAGCCCTCTGCACTGTGCTGTGTAAGTTCTTGAGCTACTTCTGTCTCAATCAGTGTGTCATATTTAAAAACACTTTAGACTTAACAATTAAGCTGCTTTTTTTTCTAGAATCCACGACAACGAAGGTGCTGCTGAAATGTTGATAGACACTCTGGGCCCTGCCATTGTCAATGCCAAAGACAGCAAAAACAGGTAGACATACTCACACAAGGGCACTTTTAGAGCTCTGCCGCACATCATTTTGGGAATGTTGTTGCAGAAAAACATCTTTGATGGTATTTGTGCAGGACCCCTCTGCATGCTGCAGCCTTCACTGACCACGTGGAGTGTCTCCAGCTGCTGCTGAGCCAAAACGCTCAGGTCAACAGTGTAGATGCCGCAGGGAAGACGCCACTCATGATGGCCGCTGAGAAAGGCCAGACCAACGCTGTTGGTATGAATATTTGTGGATTTTTAACCACTAGTTGGGAATATATCACAGCAGCGCACAATTACCAGGGAAATATGTAAAACTTGTGTGATATTGAATTATTTTGAGTTTGTTTCAGCTGCATTTGATCATTTCATTCTCACTCTTAGAGCTGTTGGTGAGCAGTGCAAAAGCGGATCTCACTCTACAGGATGCTGTGAAGAACACTGCACTTCATCTGGCCTGCAGTAAGGTACGTTTTTCCATGTGGTGGCACTGTTCTGTCACTTTACAGCAGGTAATAATTCAGTATGTCATTAGCCTCAGCAAAATTGTGAAATCTACCCAACTGTACTCTTTTAATAGTCCTGATTTACTTTACGTCATTACCTGTATAACCTTGAAACATGACTTGGGCAGTTTTGCTATGAGCCTAACTAATTGTTGACATACATTTGCTTCACTGTTTTAGCGACAGCTTCTGGCTCTTTTTAACTCTTATTGCACTTTATCTGTTCTCTACAGGGACATGAAACCAGTGCCTTGTTGATATTGGAGAAGATTACAGACAGAAACCTCATTAATGCTACAAATGCCGCCTTACAGACGTATGTATCAAAGCATTTACAAATTTGAAATGTCAGATTTCTGTGAAAATTGCATATAGTTACTTACTGCAGTGAGCGCAGCACAAGTTTCCCTTCATCACACTTAAGATTTCTTTCTTTTAAGGCCTCTACACGTGGCTGCAAGAAACGGCCTAACTGTGGTGGTGCAGGAGCTGCTTGCAAAGGGAGCCAGTGTCCTTGCAGTTGATGAGAATGGTAAATACACTGTAGTCGTCTTTGCTGTGGTTGGCCAACTTCTGAGCCAGTCAGGCAGCACCCAACATTCTGATTCACTTCTCCTAAAATGTATAATTAAACCAGAGCTTTTCAGGGAGTATGAGATGAGCCATGAACATTTTTAAATTGTTTTCCATTAAGTAAAGTCCAATACACCGATGGATGGAGACAGAATTACATTATCCAGCAGCTGTGGAAGAGGAATCATCAGTTAAACATCATATGATTTTATGGATGCTTTGTATACAGTGGCTTGATGGTCGCCAGCTTTCTCCTGTACATAACCTACATTTTTCTTAATGAATATTATTCTTTGATAAAGATTACATAAAAGTAACAAATATTCACATACAATACACAACTAAACCCAGTTGATCCCTGCTGACCATTAAATAGAATTCAGATTTAAGGCAATACTATTACCTTTATAGTCAGACCAGCTTAGTTTGTCCATCTTTCACAATTTACTGTCTTTTCTGGAGAGTACATTGACCAAACTTTTAAATAACCCGTTAAAATGTATCTCAATACGGCTTAGTTGCTAAGATGCAGAAATGTTTCTTTTTACTGTGTTACACAACTTCTCTTGTGTTTGTATCCATTGGTGCCCAAAGTGTTGCAGCAACAAAAACAGGCAATTGAGTTTCTCTGGTATTAGAAATACCTTCGTAGCTGCAATATTTAACAAAACCAGTTTCATTGGTGTTTCTAATCTGCAATGGACTGGTGGCCTGTCCAGGGTGTAGCTTTCCTCTTGGCTGCTGCATTATGGGAGAGACTCCAGCTCCTGTGACTGTGAATTAGATAAAGCAGAACAGAAAATGTGTAAATGAATGGTATTTTTGTTTGTTTTTACACATTTTTGTTGATGGGTAGTAGGAAATTGAGAAAAAGATACAATTTAGGCAGGGCTAGTTTATTTTTATAGAACATTTCATGTACATTTTATTTAATTACAGCGATGTGCAGGTAATTTAAAATAAAAAACAAGAAAGAAAAGACATTATATTAAACAAATGGTATTGAAAACATTATCTAAATGAATAAAACTTCAAAATAAAAAATATTGAAATGCAGTAGAGAGTAGGTGGGTGTTTTACCTGGATTTAGATCAATTGAGTTTTTATTTAAAAACTGAGGCTTTCTGGGAGTTTGTTCCAGAGATGTGAGGCATAGAAGCTGAATGCACTTTCACCTTGTCTGGTTCTGACTCTGGGACTGATAAGTACAGATCCAGATGAGTCAAGGGAGCTGGTGGGTTCAATTTGGGTAAAGAAGTCAGATCACTGTAATATTCCACACTGCTTCTGTTCATGTTTTATGTATGAGTGTGTGTAATAATAATAATTAGCGTGTGCGGTCCACTTTCATGGTCTTAGTAAGGACTTAGTGATGTGGTGAAGAGAAAAACCTGCAGTAGTCTGTGTGCCTGAACCAGCAGCTTCAGACCAGAAACCAATAGATCTGAAGCCAGTTACTTGCGTGAAGGATTCGGACATTATTAAAAAATGACCATTAGCAGAAGGATGGGGACTGGGAGGTGGAACAATCAGTGTGTCTGTGTGTCACCAAACAATGTGTGCAATAACGTAAGTATGTTTCTGATATAGAACAGAATCTTATTTATCACTTGCACTGGGAGAATTTAGATTCCCAGAAGCAGCTTTGAACTCATTTACAGATTTTTTTTTTTTTTAAAGAGCGTATAACTCCCTCTCTTGACACTATAAATGAACCAAGACTTTTTGCATTGGAGATGAGCTGGAAGCGCTGGCTCGCTGTTATCAGTTATTAAGATGTGTGACAGCTGTGCATTCTTCTTCCTACAGGTTACACACCTGCCTTGGCTTGTGCCCCAAACAAAGATGTCGCTGACTGCCTAGCCCTCATCCTGGCCACCATGATGCCTGTGTCCCCCTGCACCCCGGCACCAACCCTCCCTTTCAGTGCCATTAACCACTACACCACCAGCCCCTCCAAGAGTGTTACCTTCGACAGCCTGCCCGTGCTACGCGGTGAGCACAGCTCCTACTGCAGCTTCAACAACATCAGCCATCACGATGGCTTCTACAAAGATGAAGAGCTCAATGACTCTGATTCAGAGACGTACTGATATACAGAAGGAAGCGATTAGTGCATACACACACACACACACACTGTGTCTTAAAATGAAAAAAATCACTCGCTGCAAGCTTGGGAGGCCAGAAAAATACACAAGCCCCCCACAGGAGCCTTAAGAGTCCCCATCACCACCAGAGAGAATGGGAGCGGGGGGGAGGTGCAGCAGGCTGACCCACAATCATCTCGACCTCATCCAGCACCAGATGTCCTTGAGCAGATACTGGACCTCAGTAACCACTGCTTTACCAACACTGACTTCTAGAGTTTGAAAAAAGCTGAACTTTTTGGGCAGACAGCAGCTGTTGTATGGCAATAACATGCTGGAAAGGTGTGGTTGCACTCCGTAGAGAGTCACACCAGCAGGGACCAAAAGACCCGAAAGCATTTTAACCCAGTTTTAAATGTGCAAACAACTGAGACTGGGGAATTTTACGGTTTATGGGTTGAGAAGGATGTGGGAGGGGGTTCATCGGTTGCTATACGCACACTACATCCATCATAATGCACTTGTGCTTCAAGTTTATAAGTCATGCAAGGGACAAAAAAAAATCATTTATTTTTCAAGATCAAAATTTTAATATACCCATTTTGATGTCTTAAACTCTTAACCCTCAAAAATCTGATCCTATGAAGTCATTCAAAAATATTTGATATGTACACCTGATGATTACATTGATCAGCCCTATCTTTGTATAGTGACCTGTTCATCACAGTTTAGTCTTCAAAGAATAAATTATATGTGTACTTTTTGGTTCCTTTTTATTTGTTCATTTTGTGCCTTCATTAGTTACTGAGGAAATGGGTTTGTAGAGGCAGCTGTGAAAGAACAGTGAAAGTGCGCGTTAGGTAAGTATTAAAGCACTGATCCAATACTGAGGCATCTATGCGCAGCTTTGTGAGGAGAAACACTGTAAACCAATGACAGGACAGCATTGTTGTTGTTGTTTTTTTCTTTTTCTCTGAGTGATATTTTTGCTCTTTATATTAGTTTTGCTTGCTTTAACTTAAAAAGACAAACCACTCGATAATACCACGTTTCAAATATCCCAGTTTTGTCTGTTTAAAAAAAGGATTTTAACTGGAAAATGTACATTTGCTAGCTTCAGTAGAATGAAAAGGATTTTTTCCTTGCTTTTTCTTGATGAGGAATGAAACTAGCATGTATATAGAAATTATGACTGTGAATTCAAAATTCCAATGAATTCTTTCAGTACTGAGATTGCTGTATATTTTATGAGTAATAAATGAGTTATTTAATAATGAGTAAGAGTCTTTTATTTTCCTGAGTGTTTTGTCTTAATTCTTTTATGGCATGACACAGGAGAAGGTTCAAATGAGCCTCTGATTCAGTTTCAGGATACAGAGAAAGCAAATGTTCATGGCTAATCTGTCATTTCAACAAAACAGCTGTTTTCATGAATGAATGACAACATACACTTTGTTATATTTGTGTTTCCACCATAATGTGATAAGGAACAGTCAAATTGAGCAGTTAATTTTTTGTGAAGATTTTACTACTTTTTTTGCCACTAAAAACAGTCACTAAGCGTAAATTTGAATAATTAATTTAATGTTGTAGTTTATTTCACAGGAACAGTGCATTTTAATGAGCATAATGATTTATATATAATGTGGCTTCTCTGCTGATGTTATTGTTTTGTGTTTTTTCGTTTTATTATATATACAGCTAAAATGATTTTAACCTTTGTGTGTTTTTTGTCGAAAGATTTTAAGGGCCTCAAGAAGACAAGCGACCACTTCGTGGAGGCTAATGGGGATCCTTATAAGGAATATAGACGCAGACATTGCTTCATACAGTCCTGCAAGAAACAAAAATAAATATCAGTGTCATTGACTGAGCTTGAGTGTTCAATGTTTTACATTTTACAAGCATTTATAAGGCCAGTAGTAGGTCAAAATACATAAATCTATAATGAAAACTTAAAACAATCAACCAGCAAACAAATAATACTGTATTAAACCTGTATCTTTTTAAACTTGGTTTTAACTCTCCATCTTTTATTTTTAATTCTTTTAAACATCAGTCAGTATAACAAATAGATTTGTTCACCAAATGATGTTCCAAAATTTGAACTTAAAAATAATATATACATAATAAATAAATAGAAGAAGAAACATAGCAGAAATTAGTAACTGATGAAAAATAATTAAAAAAGGAAGAAACATGAGGAAGGCATTATAGGAACTGCTGAGTAGTCATGTTTCAGTGTATCTCATATATAACAAGACAGGTCAGTTACAGTTCTTTAAAAGGGGGTTTTATTATTCACATATATCCGTTGCATTTCTAATCACCTATAATTTCTGTAAACTGGTTAAATTTATTAAGGTAGATATAAACCTGCATGTTCACCTTTAAGTCCGCTTGTGTGAGGTCACAAGCACCACGTTCGATGATTGGCTTACAACACGGAAGAAAATTGAAGGGGCGCGTCCATTGGGGTACGTAGAAGAGGCAAAGTTTAGACAGTTCAATAATATCCAGCCACAATAACGGGAAGGAACAAAAGTTTATTACAGTTTGGTGCAAAAACCCCAAGCAAGCCATGGGCGAAGTGACAGGCGCTGAGCTGATAGCTGAGTCTCTGAAGGCTCAGGTAAGATCGTTTGGAAATAACATCATGATTAATTCTAACTTTAATTATATATAATAAAAAAAACATGTCAAAGTTCAAGTATTACGCAATCAGACTAGGAATACACTTGTTAATTAAACTTAATCTCATCGTTTTATGAATAAGAGAAATGTGTGTCCTTGCAGAAAGTGGAGTATATGTTTGGGATAGTTGGCGTTCCTGTCATTGAGGTGGCTATGGCTGCTCAGGCTGCTGGGATTAAATACATCGGAATGCGCAATGAGCAAGCGGTAAATTATTGCTCCTTATTTTAAAAGCTCAATTTGGGACAATGTTTTACAATATAATGGTGGTGTTAAACTATGTCACCCAACAGGCATGCTATGCAGCTTCTGCTGTTGGATACATTACGGGGAGGTAAGACCTTGATTTCTTGAATAACAAAATAATGTGGCCAGCTGTTGTGCAACTTTTGAACTGTGTGTTATCTGAATCCAGACCAGGTGCCTGCCTGGTGGTGTCCGGTCCTGGACTCATTCATGCCCTGGGTGGGATGGCCAATGCTAATATGAACTGCTGGTAATAACTCCTTGATCAAACCTTTGGATCATACTGTACATGTACACTACATCTGCAATGGTCATATAGTTTATAAAGTGAATGCTACTTCTGTGCAGGCCTGTGGTTGTTATTGGCGGGTCCTCAGATCAAAACCTGGAAACAGCAGGAGCCTTTCAGGAGTTCCCTCAAGTAATTTTTACATTCTTTTAAGGTGTAATCCTACAATGCTTTATTGCACTGATACTGTTTTTGTGCGTCTCCAGGTGGAGGCATGCCGCCTGTACAGCAAGTTTTCTGCAAGACCCAGCAGTTTAGAAGCCATCCCATCAGTCATCGAGAAGGTCATGATTCTATTTTTTTAATTCAGGTTTAGTATGGCATTCAATGGATAATATTGACACAGATATGGCTGAAGTTTTGTTGCATTTGGTTGCTTCCAGGCAGTGCGAACAAGCATATACGGTCGTCCAGGTGCTGTATATGTTGACATTGCAGGAGACATGGTCACTGCTAGAGTGGATAAGAGTAGAGTCAGGTTTGTTGGCTGTCTTAAAAGTATCAGCTTTATAATTTAAGGTGATTTGCACTCAGAGAACTGACTCTTCTGCAGGAAAGTCGCCTGCTGTCCACCTCCACCAGTGAGTCTGGCTGACCATAGCGCTGTCACAGAGGCCATCTCTGTGTTAAAAGCAGCCAAGGCGCCTTTAGTCATCATCGGAAAAGGTAATGCAAAGCAAACTTTATCTTTCGCAAAAAAACAAGATGTCATCATTTTACAGTCGAGAATAACTCGACTGTAAAAGATCATTCATGACAAGAAAAGAGCTCAGGTGTTATGCTCATCAGGAGCGGCGTATAGCAGAGCAGAGACTGTGCTACGGGAGTTTGTAGAGATGGCCGGCCTGCCATTTCTCCCCACCCCCATGGGAAAAGGTGTCCTACCTGATGATCACCCCAACTGTGTGGCTGCTGCTCGCTCAAGGTCAGTTATACAGAGTAAGCCAGCTACAGAATCAAACATTTGGTTAAATCGTTAGCTCTAAAAATCTATATTAATATCTATATATTTTATATTCAACACTAAGTAGATCTGCACATATTTTTACAGACCTGTGGTTAATTTGTAGTTTTTAATCAAGTTATCTTAAATATTTAATGTTGTCTGTTGAGAGTTCCTGTTAATCTCTATATTCATGTTTACAACTCTGAGAGGCAGCAGAGAAGATAACCAGGACAGGAGACTTTATGTGCTCCCGATTTAAGAATAAAAGACAAAAAACACTAGAGGTTATTATTCTGTTCAAACCAAGACCACTAGCCAACAAAAATACATGTACATGTATTCACAGCTGGACATCATAAGAAGGCAGACCGCAAGTGGTAAAAAAAGTTAATTTGTCTCTAAAACCAGGGAAAATAAAAGATCTCTTTCTGCATAATCTTATCAAAACTGTCCACCAAGGCGAACAAATCTACCAAATGCTGTCTGATACAAACAGACTGCCTTCCTTTGGCTGTGCCAACAGAAAGTTACCTGCATCTTTCAAGGTTTGTTGTTTGAAGTCATCATCACACAATTTTCCCCAAAAACAAAATAGAAAATGCTTTTGTTGATTAATTTAAAATGAGAAATTGATATTTGGTTTTACATTAAATATGGAGATCTTTCACTTAGAGTTGGACGGAAGAATATTGTATTATAAAGATGCTGTGTGACAGAAAAAAGTATTATGTCCTTCTTGAAAATTGGTATTTACTCACTATTCTAACTTAACTGTTTTATTTTCATTCTTTTACAATGAAACATTGATATCTGCTTACCATGCATCCATGTACATGGCAGCTGCCATATTTGTCCAACAATTTTTACAATGATGTCTCTGAATGAATAAAGTCTAAGTGTGAAACCCGTAAGTCTGTAAAGGGGTAAGTCCATGACAATGAATGAATTATTGATTGCGCATATGTAAGAGTGTCACGCCAAAGCCAAAAACTAGCCACTTTTACTAACTAAAATGGCCTGGACTGTACACATCAATGAGTCATTCATTTTTATGGACTTAAAAGGGGTAAGTCTGACTTCCCTTGTTTACCACATAATATACCATGTAGAAACCATTTTTCTTAGAAAGATTAAAATAATATCATGAATAGCTCCTTTAAGTCTTTTTCCCACTGTTCTTACAAGCTTGGCACAGCTCATCAGGAAAATGCCTGAGATCATGAAAAAGACTAGAAGGTCGTTACGTTTCTCTGCATCCATCTTCCTTACTTATCCTGACCTGTCTCCCAGTTCATGTCACAAAAATGTCACATGATGCACCATCGCCATGCTTGACTCTAGGGATGGTGTTATTTAGCTGAAAGACAGTGACGAGATGAGAAGATTGTAGACACCACTAACTCTGAGCGTATTAACAATTAATCATTGTTGTTTGGTTAGATTTCCCGGATAATGAGTTGTTTTAGACACTTTAGACAGATAAAGAGTTACTTAAGATAAATGTGAAACAAAATCTTTCAGACCAATGTTTTAACCCTTTCTTTTTTTACTTCTGAATGTTTTTTTCTTCATCCAGAGCTCTTCTCCAGGCTGATGTCATCCTCCTGCTTGGAGCCAGACTAAACTGGATTCTGCATTTTGGTCTGCCACCCAGATTTAACCCTAACGTTAAGATCATCCAGGTTCGTAAATGTGAAAAAGTCAGTGCAGCCTGTCAAAAAGAACATTTATACATATCAGGCATAAAACTATTTAAGCTATGATGTAGAGTTTTTTTGGTCATGTCTTCTACACTTTAATTAAGCCTACTCTGCTTGCAGGTGGACCTCTGTGCCGAGGAGATGGGTAATAATGTGAAGCCAGCTGTTGCTCTCCTGGGGGACATCCGCGCTATCGCCACTCAGGTCTGTCATGAGAAGTCATGCCTTTCCAGCTCTGTTGTGTGTGTCTATTTTCTAACAGATTTTCCTGTGTTCCTCAGCTCTTGATGTGTTTCCGCAATGACGGCTGGAAGTATCCCTCTAGTACAGAGTGGTGGAGCACACTGAAGAATAAGATTGCTGCAAATGCAAAAATATCAAAGGTTGCCTTGACTTACTGACTGTGGGAGAAGTTTACATTTAAAACATAACTTAAATGCAATTTGACAAGATGGTGTTTGCATTTGTTTTACAGTCACTTGCTCTGAAGACAACATTGCCCATGAACTACTACACAGTGTTTCATCACATTTCCCAGCTGCTGCCGCGGGACTGCATCATCGTCAGCGAGGGTGCAAACACCATGGACATCGGACGCACTATGCTGAATAACTACCTGCCTCGACACAGGCAAGGCCAGCTCCTTACAGGAGATGCTGAAGGCACACTTCTCAGCAGTCATACAGATACGAATTAAGAGATTCAGCGAGTATAATGAAGGGGAACAATGAGCACGGTAGATTGCTTAAATGTGAAGATGTTTTGTTTCTTTGTGTTTCCTGCAGATGCATTTATCTATTTACGGATTTCTGTGATTATGTTTTGCAAGGCTTAGTGCACGTGGCTGGTGCTACAAAAGAGGAGAGAAACACTAAAAAGAACATTTATCAAAAGTGTTTTAAGGGCGAAAAAAGCGCACACACACCTGGATAATTATAAAGAGCGCCTTTCTCAAAGAAAAAATGTATACGGTGTTGGAATCCAACATGAAATGGGAGCACAGTTTTGACTCATCCAGCTGCAGTGTGTTGTGCTCTCATGTCCACAAACAGAAATCTAAAATATGTACAAATTTTCAGGGAACTGTACTGTTCCCTAAGGGTAAGCAGTTTACTCTTGACAAATAGAGGATTTTTATAAAACAGAAATCCACTGCTGACATTTTATATTTGATTAGAAGAAGTCTGTTGAGTGCAGTAATGAGATAATCCCAATGATGTGCAGGTTGGATGCAGGCACCTTTGGAACAATGGGGGTGGGCCTCGGCTTTGCTATAGCTGCTGCTGCTGTGCAGAGAAAAGGCCAAAGAGTTGTCTGCATTGAAGGAGACAGTGCTTTTGGATTTTCTGGTATGGAGGTTGAGACCATGTGCAGGTTGGTTCAAGTCTCGTCAGAATTTACCTTTAAATCCTATTGCGCACCTTGATTTCACAGCCTTCTTGCTTTTTCTTCATCAGGTATAATTTACCTGTGGTCATCATCGTGGTGAATAATAATGGAATATACAGTGGAATAAGCCCTGAGATGTGGAAGGAAATGGCAAAAAAGGGAGATCTGACTTCAATGTGAGTCTTGCATCAGGCAGCGAGCGGTCAAAATACTCTGCATTCCCTCTGACAGTTTCATCCATCATGATTTAGAGCCCCACCTGTATCCCTCCTACCTGAGGCTCGTTACGATGAGGTCATGACATCATTTGGAGGGCGAGGCTTGCTGGTGAGGACAGTGGAGGAGCTCCGCAGTGCCTTACAACTCAGCCTGAGTGACTGGGACAGACCAAGTCTGCTCAATGTCCTCATTGACCCTTCATCAGACAGAAAACAGCAGGTACTTCATCCAACGATGTTGCTTTAACCCTCGGTCATCCTGCTCTACCACTTGGTAGAGCACGTTTTTCAGTGATTATCATGAATTCTAGTAAGGAATTGATTAAATAACCTGCCTGAACCGTCTCTACCAGTTGGTTTGGGTATGTAATACCAAAAGGGAGGTGTTTTTTTTTTAATCCTTTTGCTGTTTCAAAAATTTACAATTTACTGTCATTATTTTATTATTAACGTTTATCTCAACTGTCTATTTGCTAAAAAACATTTACTCATATTTTCCTTATTCAAAAGACAAGGGAAACTACAAAAAAAAATTTTGTTTGCTTTTTTCTTAGTGTGACAGTTAAAGGGTTAAACACTGTTGAAATATTACCGTTTCTATGAAAAACTTGGAAATTCCTTAGTAGATAGGAAAATACACAACACAGCTTGATGAAAAAAGACCCGTGTAGGAAGGACCATCCTCCACCATGTGGTCAATAATGGTGTTACAACTCTTATGCTGAACAACCTACAGGACTGAATCCAGGTTTTTGAGGGTTCAGATGTGTGATTAAAACACAGAGATAATGTTAGAAGCATAATAATTTTCAAATGCACAACATGTGGACTCTTTTTGTAACCTTTCAAAGGGTCTGAATTAATAAGTTTTAAGAACTTATCCTCTAGTTTCACCTTTTATAAAGCAAGTTGAAGTGTCCTTGGAGAGTTGATCTGAAAACTGCTGTGATCAAACACTGCATAAACCACCTACCAAATGTTGTGCATTTGGTAGATCTACTTCTTGAAATGGGGGAGAAAATGAGTGACACCAACATTCACAACATCAAATCCAGTCATTATTAAAAGCAGCAGTCTTTGGCTAAGGGGTTGTATTTAAAGTATTTTATAATTTCCCTGTTGTCACATCCTCTCTGTGCAGTATGACTGGCACGGCATACTGAGCATTAATCCATAAACTCCAGGTGCACCACAGAACTGATGTGTCCTCCCACCTCGCACCAACCTGACCTTTCTATTTCAGGGGGCCCATAATTAGAAAGCATAGCCCTCTGTGTTTATGTTGAATGTATCCACGCAACCCTTTTCAGACGTGGTTGAGGGTTGTATAGAGGGCTTTAGCCACAGTGCTGAGCTCCATGGCTGCACACTTTCTCTGTACAGACTTGTAGATATATTGCGCTTCCCCTCATCCTTTCCTGAATGTTGTTCATTTTTTCAGACTTAGAGTTGGTTCAGATTAAAACTGTTATTTTTGAGCAGATAATAATTTTCAGCTGGTTGAATAGACTCCAGTATTGATGTCAGAAAAGAGTTCATAGTTCGGTTTTAATCCTTTGCTGTATGTTTTTGCAGGAGTTTCCTTGGCTCACACGCTCCAACCTGTAGACATGAATCTTCATCCAAACGTTATCAGAGCAGCTGTGGAGTTTTTTTCTCTGCATGGAAAATATGAAGCTGCTTTTGCTTTTCTGTGATTGTTTCCATGAAATACCTGATTTTTTTAATTGTTACTACACTGTAGTATATAACCACATAATGTCACAGCAAAACCTTCGCGAAACAATTATCTGTTTTTATGAAGAAACAGTCATTTCTTTCTTCTTAAAAGGGATGTAACTCCAAGTGACCTGGTGATTGTCATTTTGATTAACTGATTAATAAAATAAAACAATTTATTAAAGCTGAGCTTTTCCTGTGTTGTTTGTCCAAATAGATTAAAAAGACAGAAAATACACTTGGGACAAACAATTTGAGAGAATATGAAAACCAGAAAAAAAGATTTAACAGTATTCTGATAACTCAGAACTGAAGGCTTTGTTTAACCTGGTTATGTATATTTGAGTGATTCTTTTCTTTAACACTTTAAAGTAAATCCATGTCATTTAACCACGAGTCCCTGCCTCAATATTTCTGATTGGTCTTTTTATTTCTTTTGAAGGGTATATGACAGAAAAAAACCTAAAAGTGAAAGTCATGGGGAAATGCATCGAGTTACTTCTGAGTTTAGGAGATGCAAATATTAGCTGGATATTTAAATACTTTTTCATCAGTACAATAAAAAGTTTGCAAAAATTGGCAATGTTTGGCCGCTCGAACAGGACAATAATTCAAAAGAGTGTGCCACACTGACTACAGCCTGGCTGACCAATTTCATAGCCCCGATAAGCAATATAATAGAAAAATCTTGATTAACTTAAATCCCCCTAAACTAGCTCAGTCTGATTTCTCCATTATATAGATAATTGTTGCATGAGGCGGGTGGGGGTACAAAATGCGATGTTTTCCATTTTTATAACACATGTGAGTCAACAGAGAAAAGCCCTAAAGTTCTTTTATGTCTAATGGGTAGCTTTATTAGTTTAAACTGTCGTACACATCAATCATGCATTTTTTCAGTTGTATGTTTGTAATTTATTTAAACAGAAACATTCAGTTAAAAAGGAGGATGCAACAAAAAAACCTCTACAAAATCCTATGTGCTCAGAGGCTACCTCTTCTTCTTCTTTTTTCTCTTTGTCTTCTGAGTCTCCCAAGAGGAATGGAAACAACAATAACAGCCCCCTACTGTAGTAGAGATCTAATATTGGCAGCAGAAGCAGCTGGCGGGTTGTCTCCTGTAATTTTAGCACACACTGATGCGGAGGAAAGATTTAATGGGCATTGGTCAGCGTACCCTCTTGCGAGGGCGTAGGGGAGACCGACAGAGTGAGGAGAGGGAGAGGGAAGGGAGCAGAGACAGGAAAGAGAGGAAGAAGGCAGCGTGCGAAGGCTGCTGTGGCTCAGACATAAAGTCAGGCAACTATATGTAGCAGCATGACTCTTTTAAGTCTTGGATTCTATCTGCCACTGTGGTTTTCTTATGGTCTGGCTCAGTCCTCATTTCTGGACAGCTTCGTTTCATTCCCAGCAGGTAGGAGTTTTAATGTTCCTGAGGTTACGTGTGTGTGTGTGTGTGTGTGTGTGTGTGTGTGTGTGTGTGTGCATGTGTGTGTGCAGTCAGCGTATGCATGCACAGGTGGAAAAGCATTGGTTCTCATTTGATATTGATCTCAAATTCAACTTAATCCAATGTGCTTGTTTTTATTTTCTTGCTTCCCATGAGGTAGACTGGAAATGCCTCTATAAATAGCGAGAGCGGCTTCAGTTCCTCAGTGAGGGACACTTCATAGCTGTGTCCAGCTCTAGGAATTCTACTGGATGGGTGTCATGATTTGATAGTTTGCACCTGCTTCCCTGTTGCTTAGGCTTCTCTTTGATTTATCCCATTTTGACAATCTGTCTGTGATTTCTTGGTATTTCGTCAGCTTAATTTCAGTTGCAGAAACGCGTCCGTGTGAAACGGAGTATTTTTACTACTCCTGTTCATGAAAATGATTTAGTTTCACTGGTGGTGAAGTCAAAACAACACATAAACATGACATGTTCATACTGTCCTCTCTCGACTTTGACTTGTAGTGTAATTTGCGACTGCATTGCATATGTTGCACAGCTCTCAGATCCCAGGAGCAGCAGAGGAGATTCAACCCGTGCTGTTTACTGAGTCCTCCTCCTCCCCCCCTGTTTCCTCCACCTCCTTCACTTTGGCGCCGCTACACACTTGTAAGTCAAAGTCATGTGACTTTTTATTGTGGATGTCTGACTGTTGATGTGTCCTTGAGTTATATCCCTTCGGTCCCTCGCTCAGTCTTCTGTCCCTTGAGTGACATTGTTGGTTAAAACCACTGGCAGAACAAGCATTCAGAGAGAAATGAATTTGTACGTTGTACAGATGTGCACACTTTTGAAAAATGTAGTGCTACCATTTCTCTAATTTTCCTTTTATTAAACTTTGTCAAAGCTGGGAAAAAATTATTGTTGTACAATTTTTGCATTTCTGTTTTTCAGAATGAAGATGCTTCACATGTTAACAATGAGTCTGAGTTGGGCCATGGAAATAAAGGTTCAGCCTGTGTTGCAGGCTCTCCGGGGCCTGCTGGTCCTCCTGGACCTCAGGTAGGGTAGGACAGTAGACTTTCCTCCACCACTGTGGTTACTCCAGCTGTGAGACCAACACATCTCCCCACCAGGGTCACCAATCATGGCGTAATCCCAGACTCCCTCCATGTTAGGGCTTCAAAGTGTTGATAATTTCCTGCAACATATTAGTCCATCTCCTTTCCAACCTGATAGTTCCTGCAGAACAGGCGATGGGGATTTCTCTGGCCCATGCAGCACAGCAGCCCATTAACGCTCTACATTTAGCTGTGACACAAATAGCCTTTTTCCACTGCCTGCCAGTGTGCCACACATCATTCTCAGAAATTGTAAGAAGCGCCTTCAGCTTGGAAAGGCGTACTGTGCCGCGTAAATTCCAGGGGTTGCCAACGCACACTTGCGTCTGTGTGTTTGTGTTTTCGAGAGATGAAATATATGAAGACGTTTCGCTTCTTGTTAAATGGCATTCTCTGCTGTTAGCGCAGGATTTCTAAAGTGAAAGGCAAATTCACCAAAGGCTGTAACAGCACCGATGGCACTACAGCAGCATTTCAGTGTGTCAGAAAGAGACCCACAAGGCACTCTTTAAATCAATAGGGGCCAGTCAGCCTTTAGTTAATTGAAACTGCAGCTGTGCTCTCTCAGAAACAGACGTGACTTTGTGGTGGACAATAAAATTAATTCCCATGGCTATCTGAATAATTTATGAACAAATATTGTTTTGCTTGTTTTTGTGTTTTGTTTACAAGGGCCCACCTGGTTTACCTGGAATAAGAGGGCCTAAAGGAGAAAAGGTACGATGTGTATTTACTGTAATTGCATTTGATTTTATAACTTGCTCATTATTTTTATAAATTCAGGTAAAATTGACCTGTTGCACATGACTGATAATTACTTTCGGGAAGTGCAGTAAGTGACCGCTGTCCTTGTCCCCTCCTCCACATCCGGCTGCCAGGGAGAAATTGGAAGACCTGGACAAAAGGTAAGAGTCTCCATTAATCACAACATATTATTTGCTACTGTAAGTGAATTTATTAAAAATAAAAAATAAATGAATTAAAAGGATACAAAGCCCACCCGCCTGCTCCTTGGTTGTAAGCCAGTGCACTGCCAGCCCCAGGGTGTGCCCATCAAGAATTGTGCGCAGGTACAACCTTGACAGGAGACAGAACAGGCATTGGCAGGATGCAAGGGATGCAGGCAGGGCTGCTGAGGCAGGCTGTTTTTTGTGACAGGGGACTGACCACACTGTTAGCCTCTGCTTGCACAGAAAGGGAGCATACCGCCACGCCATCAACATCCAACACCAGGTTTTCCCTTTCAGAGAGGCTTGCCTCTGTTTGAATCGGCCTCATTGGAAAATCAAGACACATTTTTTTACGGGGTAAAAGACGAGTGACCTCCTAGATGATCTGTTGCCATGGTGGGAGCAGAAATGACAGTCTCCTTACCGAGCAGGTTTCCAGCACTGCAGTGCAATTTAGCTTAGTGCTCCAGCCAGATCATTAATCTTTTTATTCCCAACAAGCACAGACTCCTGTTCTATATACAGCCCATCATTTAATTAAAAGAGAGCAAAGTGACAGGGCTCGTTAAAGCCATTTTCTGCCTGCATGTACAGCAGCGTCTGATATATGCCGTGGTGAGCTGTCAGCTACTGCTTTTCCATTTCTGTGTCTTCTTATTTTTAATTCTGTAAAGTAAACCGGCATTATGGTCCTACTTTTATAACTTTAAAAAACTCATCTGCCACCTCAGGGTCGGACAGGGCCTCCTGGGCTTCCAGGGAGGCAGGGACCAGCTGGATGGCCGGGACCGAATGGGGCCAAAGTGAGTAAGTCAGACCTTACAATGTAGATCATATAAAATATGGCATGATGGAGCAATAAGTGTGTAAGAGTGTAATTATGGTTTGAAGTCATTTCACAAAAGAAAGCTGTCGTAAGATTTTTGGAACGTGTTTTAAAGATCAAACCAGTGCATTTGTGGCCAATGTTTTTCTTCTGTGTCAGGGTGAGAAAGGGGACCCGGGGTTGATGGGTTTGCCTGGAGCCAGAGGACCAATTGGGCCAAGGGTATGATCCAAACACTGTAGTTTGGCTCTGGTTTTGTTTTTTTCTTTGTCTAATTCTTTAAATGTTTTTACTTCTAGGGTTTACCTGGATTTAAGGGGGAGAAAGTATGTGCTTGCATAAGTTATTATTCAATCAGAGAGGATGAGTAACACTGCTGTAACACATTGCATTGTGCTTCGTCAGGGTTCTCGAGGTGACCGTGGTGAGAGTGGACTGAAAGGAGACAAGGTAGGTAGAAATCAGCAGTATGGTACGTCCGGTACAATGTACGAACTGAGTTAATACAAGCTGCTGCTCTCTACCCACAGGGTGCAATGGGGTTCCCAGGAATGCTTGGACAGAAAGTAAGAAAAACAGCAGCATGTCACACATGGCTGATTGGTTGAACGTCTTTATTAAGCTAATGTGATTTGTCTTGCAGGGTGAAATGGGTCCAAAAGGAGAACTTGGTATATCAGGAAACAGAGGACCCACAGGCCGACCAGGGAAGAGAGGCAAGCAGGTGAGGAGGCTGTAGGCAAATCTGTTTTACAAATATTGTAGGGCACATGCCTCAGTGAGCACAAAACATATTAAAATGTGTTTTACAGAGAAAATATGATTGGCACACAATATCGCAATATCTAACAGCACACTAAGCACGGATGAGTAAACGTTCATAATAGACTGATGCTAATGTTAAAGGTTAAGAGCATGTTTACTACTGTGCTGCATTAACTCTTCTGTCATAGTCCCCTGTGTTTTGGGATCTGCTGTTGTTTTGGGGGAAAAAAGTTTTTCCTCTTTAAAGAAGCATATGTAGCTCAAACACCTCAGCTGAGATTTATTTCCCATTGCCACTTAGATATCTTTTTAGAATGAATGAATTGTATTTATCAATACTGCATACCCTGAACAAGATTAAATTCACAACAGTCTTGAAATCAGATTTGAAATGTGCAAAAAAATCTCAGTTTTGATATTCACTACTCTCCGAACTATTTTCAGATAGGTCTTGGGTTTAAATTGTTAACATTGTTGGATTCTGCTCTTGATTTGATTTTCTACAGCACATTTTAGAAATGAGGTTCCGTTTTGTGCTTATATGGATCATAGCAAACACAAATGCATCTACTGAGTAGATCACTGATGTGCACTAAAGATTTTCTGCATGTACATTTTATCCTCAGAGTTGACTTTTAAGCGCTTAAAACCAATTGTAATTATATATATTTTGACTCTGACCTACTTGTGTTGTTTTCATGGGGTTTCAGGGGGTAAAAGGAGACACGGGAAGAACTGGTCCAATGGGACCTGCAGGCCCACAGGGATCTCCCGGCCACCCAGGTCCTCCTGGTTTACCTGCAACAGGTAAAATCCTCAGTGCAAAAAAAAAAAAGCTCAGTCATAGCATGACTGCCACTATTGTGGGATCGAACTCTCCTCTTTTAATGCGCTGAGTGTGTGAAAGGCTGTTTCTGAGAGCAGAGGCAAACACTGCAGTCAGTGGAGTGAAACACACTTCAGTGCAGTGAAGAGGTAACACCAGCAGTCTTGTTTAGCACCAGAGAAATATGAGCTGAAACACGACGCACTGACGATGACATCATGTGGCTAAAGTTGGTTCAAACATTGCAACCCTTCCTATAGTTTTACAAATATGATGTCACCACATAATTACAACTAAGTATATCTTGATGGTGTATTAAGCTGATTGTGTTTGCTTCTTGATAGATTAATCACTGACATGTTCGGTGATGTAAGGTATCTGAAGCTCCTGTAGCTGTACACTTATTTACAGTCCCACAGTAATCTCTTCATTTGCACTGACCATAAACTTGTGTTTTTTTTCCAAATGATTTAATGTGATTTATCCATGTGCTTTCTGTGATTTCATGTCCTTTAGGGCTCTATATGGTTGGGGCAAAAGGAGCTCGTGGTCCACCAGGGCTCCCTGGAAAGTGTAACTGTGGCTCTTTCAGTAGTTCTCCATTTGATGATTACCCATCTACAGAAAACTTTCCCAAAGTACCCGTAGTAAGTAATTGTTGCAGTGAAATGCATACTGCCAAGATGACTTGACTGAAAACTCAAAAACTGACAAAAAAAAGTGAAAGAAAAATCTTTTTTTGTTTTTCAACATCTAAATCACATCATATAACTTCCTTTTGCAACTGTTTCTTTTTTTTTTGTTTAGATATTTGTGGTGAGCAACGAGGAAGAACTGGAGCACCTTCACACGGATAACGCACTGGCATTCCGAAAAGACCAGAGATCTCTTTATTTCAAAGACATTGATGGCTGGCTACCAATCCAGGTATCATTGCAGTCAGAACAGCTCTATTCCATCGATTTTTACATTTTATTCAAGTCACTGAAACTCTCCAAAAGACTCTCCCATTCCAGCTGACACCCTTCCAGTCCATGGAAAACGCACCAGACGATGAGGGTTACTGTGGTGATGGAATAGTGCAGATCTCCAGCGGGGAGGAGTGCGATGATAGAAACAGAGTTGTCACCGATGGCTGTGTCAGTAAGTCTTTAACCGTTCTTTAGTTGTGCTTTGCTCTGCACGTATGACATGACTCCCACACTCGTGCCATCTCCTCTTACCACAGAGTGTAAACATGCCCACTGTGGAGACGGATACCGCTATGAAGGGGCTGAGGAGTGTGATGGAAAGGACTTTGGGTACCAGACATGCAATTCATATCTTCCAGGGTAAGCATATAATATCACTGCAGCATGTTTGCAAAAACAAAAAAAAAGTAAAACTCACCTGAAGGTTTTTGTCCTTCACTTTAGGTCATATGGTTACCTCAAGTGCACACCATACTGTGTTATTGACTCCACAAACTGCAAGTACTTTACTTGAGCTGGCATCTGGATGGTGCAGCTGGATCCGCTGTGTCGTTTGCTTGACACATGATAGGATTATTTTCATGCAAAAAAGGAAAAGAACAATAACAACTCTAAGCAAAAGACTCTGCAGGAAGAGGCAATCAATGATTATATAACAAAAACAAAACGGATATGTATGCATTTACACATTAACTCATCTGTATTTCTGCGGAGACGCCTCCCTGAAGTCGTTCAGTGAAGGTGAAAATCCACTCACTGGAATTATGCAGGACAACTGGACTCTGTCTCAAGAAGCAGGATCTCAACTGGTCTTGTCGCCATGCTGGACTGGACAACAACCAACCTCTGGATGCAACATCTGCGTTGCATTTATGCAGACTTTATGAAGTGCCAATAGGGGAGCATGCCGAGATGCAGCAGCCGGTACAGAGACGTATCAATCTTGACCCAATTACTGTTGAGTGACAGAAGCTGTAGGACATCCAGAGCCATGGCCCCAGGTATCCTACTGTACTGCAGTGTGAACGTCAGTGCATGGCACATGCACTGCGCAGGAATTGCAAAGACCATGACACCTTTACCTATTATTTTCAAAACAACTTTGTTACTGTATTATCTCGCTATCACATCAAGAAGTTTTTACACATCAGCAAAGAAAGATTTGTAATATTTGGGTGAGACTGTTACTGTAGATGAGGGGGGGCACAGCTGAAGATTCACCAGTCCTATAACTTCAGAGGCTGACTTAGCTTTGTTAGCTTGTGGTATTCTATACATGAGATGGATACTCAGTCTGGACAAGAATTCATTAATCCAAACTTCTCAGGAACAAACAGGTTGTGTAACACCAGTCAGCACCTTTTCCACATTTGTCTCACTGCTCTCACAAGCAAAATGGCTCTGACTGTACATTGAGGCACACAGGTAACTCAAACAAAAAGGTTATTACTTAGATAACATGCAGCGCTCAATTACTGAGTTCCTTCCCATTGATGCAATGCCAAAAGGAAATATGTGAAGGCTTAAAACTGTTATTGCTCTTAATGATCTCACTGCACAGAAACGGCTGGGCTCATCTGTACCTGCTAGAAGGGGAGGAATTCAAATTCCAGGTTGTTTTCTGGACATTACTGTACTTACTTTAATACCTCTTTATCCTATCTTTCTGTCTTATACTGCAACACAGAAACTGACTAGTATACTGAACGGTGTAGATGGAATCTGCTTCGTGCTAAAAAATGACTGTGTTGACATAAGCTGATTATTTTCCATAAGCTACTGTACAAGTCTCAAAGCCAAGGGAAATCTTTCCTCAACTGTACATAAAGTCGGGTGTTCAAATGATTCCTCGAGAAAAGGAATCAAAAGACCGTTTTGTCATGTCCGCATGTTTGTGTAAAACTCTCAAGGGTGTGACATATTTCCACTTTGTCAAACACTGTTTTGTAAATCGTTGCATTTATGAGCATAGCAGGTGTCTTAAGAAGTGCTCTGTCCAGTGTAGCTACCTACTGTATGTATGACTAACCTTATAGTGATGAATCCTACCAGGCACAAAACACAACTACGTCGGAGACTATGTTGACTACCGTGTCCGTGATGTGTGCTGCTCTGCTCTGATCCTGTGTATGCACAATGATGCTGAAACATGCATGTGATTATGTACTGTATTGTAAAGCTTTATGAAGTATAGTATGCACTGTGACTGGAATAACAAATGTTCATGTTGTTTCATTATTCTGTTATGATTTTTACAGTAGTTGTGGACTATTTAAAATAAATAAATAAATACATAAGAATTAAAATCAGTCTCAGTTTTACAATTACAAGTTAAATCTTAGTCTTAGTGGTTGTGATTACCGGCATTTAAGAGCGGTGCAAAAGAAAAAACCAAGGCACTGATGTTATTGATGCGATCGCATCATTTACTTCTGAAAAAAAAAAATTTAGGGAACAAAATGCTGTCAACTGTTTACTGTTTTGCAAAATACTTTCTGACAAGCAGGCCACTCAAAAAACTCACCATTTCTCCGACATGGCCTTGGGTCTTCTGCCCTTCATCCGGTTTTAATGAAGCCCTGCAGAACCAGGTCTGTTCTTATTGATGAGGACCAAGGATAAAGGTTGTGTAAGGGCAACCAGAGATATTTGCTACTGGTTGTGTAAATCAGCATGCTGTATTCCTTCAAAATCGCATCAGAATGATTTGTCTGCAAAGATGCCTGAGTAAAAACTTACCTCAGCATACTTATCCCATCATGTGTACTACCCCTGAACAGACCAATCAGATTTGTACCAGATATGTGTCTGTGCAGCAGGGCAAACCAGTTATCTGACTCTTTGAGGATTCATGTGTGACTCTGCAAAGTCACACATGAATCCTCAAAGGAAAGTTTCATGCTTTTGCTGTAAACATTGAGAACCCTTTTCAACCCGTATTGTTTCAAAAGATGGGTCATTCAGTTGAAAATTGTCTAATTTGAACTCCCATTAAGATTATGAACTGATATATTAAAAAACACTTGCCAACAAAGGTCATTATTGCATAAGCTGGCTGGTATAATGTTACAATTTAATGTTATATACATGTTATAATGCAGAAAAGGGACGATGCAAGAGAAGTTACAGAGTGGGAGCAGCCTGAGACCCCTGTGTGACCCCAATCCAAATGAAAATTTCTGACCCTCAGGCAAGAAATAGTGGCTTACAGTGTGCTGTGTTTTCTGTTAAATGGCACACTGCTGCACAGAAAGAAAATACTCATTTACAGTCTTATGGAAAAGAAAGCCACCCACTTCCTGTTTTATGGTTTGATTCATCAGTACATGGTTTTCATTTTGTCCTTACCAGATCTGAAAATTTGGTAAATACAATCTCAAATTAACAACACAGTGTTATTATTTACTTAACGGAAACTAAGCCAAAATACAGAGACAACAAGAAGGGTTATAAGAAAAACTTTTCTAGAAAAAGCACAGGCAAGAAATCTACAACAGAATGGTTGGAAAAAAAAATAATCAGTGTTACAATGACAAAGTCCAGTTTATTTCAATTAATTCCATTTGAAGGGGACAATGCAAGTTAATGACCATCTCATAAAATATGAATGTGTACATTTAGGATTGTAAGGCTAAGGCTAGTTTCCATCTATTCTCCCCCATAAAGTCCAGATCTTAACCAAATAAAAATACTGATATGCATAAATAGATTCTTGCAACTTGATCATTTAATGTTTGGGGACGATCTTTCATAATTGCTTGCATGTCCATACCCACACACTGCCCCCTTCATTATCAGTAGGTACCCTTCTACTTTTAATCATTTTTCCAAATGTTGCAGTGGATGAAAACATGCTCAGAGACTAGGGTGACATTATACTGAATTTACATTTATTAGGTAAAAATCAAACAGCATCTTATATACATCCATATAAAAGAAAATCTATTATTTGTTGAAGTATTACAACAGAACAGCAGGGTTAATATCGAAACTAGTCTGCAACAGGAAATCCGTCCAATGCACATCTGTGTTGTAAACAAACGGTCTTAAGAACTATTCATGGTACAGGAGTTTTTACAGATTGCATTTCATAAAGGTTAAAAAATGTAGAAATACTTGATGGAGTAACCCTTGGTAAAGGGTTCCTGAAGTCCCTGTTTTGTTCAAATTATTCAGCAAACGTGGCCAGACGTGGATGCGGACTCTTGCTGCTCATTTTCATTATTAAACCAAACTCAGATAGTACTGACTAACACTCACTTGCATGTTAAGTAGGGCATAGATGAGATATTGAAAAAAGTAGAAGCTGAAATCTTGAAATCAGATTTGAGCTGGAAGTTACTAATCATTTATCATTCTCAGTACAGACTTAAAAAAGAAGCAACATATTTATCACCCTTAGGATTATTGTTTCAATTGATTCATTGCAAGTCCTTGGCTTAAAGTCAAATTTTTGCTGGCACCTTTGTTACTTTATAAATAAAACATGCTCTTATTAAACATGCCTTATTGATACAAATGTCTATACATTCACACAACAGCTGTACTGAAATTTTCTGCATGTTGTTAATGGGAACTTCATTACTTAAGACACAATAAATAGACACTGAGAATGCATACTATGTAAGGTTTGTGCAGAGCAAGTCCTCAAGTTACAGCTGTTACAACTGTAGCATTTCATTCGTGTGTGTTTCTAAAGGCAGCAGAGGTTAAAGCCAATCACCTGACATTATTTATTTGGTCCTGCGGAAAAGCTCTTGACTAGGACATTTTGGACAAAGTAATACATGGTCAACAGATTATCAAAACTTAATTTTAGGGGGAAGACTATTCTCTTATTTCGATCATAATCTAGCATTAAAACTGTCAGTAAATGCAAGAAAAAAATGACTGCAACTAAGTTAGTCGAGTATTTCATACTATTACGTACTTATGTATTGCACATTTTAACAATGTGGCATTGTTTCCAATCAAGAGTGCTTTGTGCTATTTATCTCACCCTTTCATGAAACTAAGGGAACAGCAGGCCAATATTGATTTAAGATTTATTTGTATTCTTATCAGTTCAAAGGAGAATAACAAAAGCTTCCAGGGAAGTTATTGGCACATAATACAATCTAGTCATTTACCTTAAAATGTGTATAGTAATAATGCCACAAAACAACAAGATTAGAATCAGAAACATGGTTATTAGGAATAATTGTGTTTGGAGTGTGCATAACAGGGTTTGAAACCCTTTTACTTTCACAGGTCTTTTGAACAAGACCAGGAATTTACATTTCTTCAAAGTATAATGTCTTAAGCGTAGTGCCCTGTGGGCTCTGAATTATAGACATTAACACCACCTTCAGACCTACACCTGTTGTAGTTTAAAAACCACTGAAACACCTCATGTTGCCATGACATGATGTGCTCATAGTGTTTTGACCATACCAAGATGCACCTCATGCATCTGGCCCCTTCTTCAGCAGTTTGTCACTACTCTACCCTTTCCCACAGGCTCTCGCCTTCCTTGAGCTCTAAACATCTCCTGTTTGAGTGTCAAACCACCTCATCAGATTCTAGGTTGTACTTCTCATACAGCGCATCCAGGATGTCCAGCTGCTCGCCCATGGAAGGCAGGTACAGACCCAAGTCCCTGTGCATGCCAGTTATAAAGTCGTTCCTCTGCTCATCACCCTCTTTTGACACTAAGGCAGCAGTGAAACTTTGATATGATGGTGCAGCTCGCAGTGCCAGCTGGGGAAAACAAGAATCACTCAGTTTTTACATTTGAAGATCAGATTTACATCAGAGGAGAAAGATATTAACGTTAGTAAGAAATACCTACAGCAAATACACCTCGCACGACCCATCCGTGGTACTGCCTAAGAGTCCTTCCATAAGCATTATCTAGGTGAAATAAGAAAAAAAAACAAACACAATAAATCCCAACAGAAAACAGAATAAGCTCCACATGTTTTAATCAGTCCAACAGAATCAGACTTACTAAGTGCTCCCTGGATGTCTTGTACCCCGGCATTCACCTCTGACAGAAACTCTTTAAGGAACTTCAAACCTCGTCTGAGCCACAGCAAAGCCTCTGTTGCAGAATTGCGCACTTGGGCAACATCTGTCTGCACTTCGTGCAGCACAATGGACTGAAGTGTGGGGAAGCTGTCAGGGTCTGATATCAGCTTCTGGTGAATTTTCTACATAAAAATAAAGTGATTGAAATAAACGTCCGGGCATTTCAGCACAGGTCAAATGTTTGTCAAAGAGTGAATAAGTGGTACACTTACAACATAAATAATTTTTTTTTTTTTCCCTTAATGACAGAGAAAAAATATTACAATATTAAAATAAATGTGTCTGGTTTCAAATATAACTCTGCTTTAATGAAGAGCACACTTGTTGGGACTGAAGGATTTTATTTACGTATCAAAGCACAATAAAGATTAAATGTTAAAAACTAAATTACCTGGTTGATCAGTACAAAAAGTTGTCTGCAAAATTATTCCTACCCTCCATTAAAGCTGAAACTAACAAAAGCTATAATATACAAAATTTCTATGAAAACCACATTGCTTTTGAGTTGTGGCTCAATAGAAATGTTTTTTAAAAAAACAAGCACAAAAAAATTAGAAATCACTAATAAGCTAATATTTAATTGAACAATCCTTTGATGCGATCAATGCAATCAGGTGTTTTCTGTAATTCTCAAGACTTCTACTCCTGTCAGCATGTCATCAGTAAAGTGATCTCAATGGTCCTGAACCAAATTGGTTTTAGTTATTTTTTCAACTAAATCAAATGAAAATACAGTTTATTTCACTAGATTATAATTTAGCAAATTTATATTTATGATTACTTTTTCAGTCTCCAGTTATTTCAATCACTAGTAAGAATTTAATTTGCATTTATTTAATGGAAGGGTATAAATAATGTTGCAGACAAGTGGAAATTAGTTCTTAAAAAGAAGTGCACTCACCTTAATATTTCCAACAAAATCCATTTTAACTGGTGCAAAAACTGTGGATCCAAGTTTGTCTGAGAAAAGAAAATCTGTGGTCATTTTGCTGCTGCTTCGGAAAAAAAAAAAAGTTTTTTACTTCCTGACAGAGTAATTGATGCTGTATTAGTGCTATTGCTATAATATAACAACTTTTCCATCACATACAATTAAGTTAAAGCTTTTGATAGTTATGTAATCACCTTCTGATCAGTTTTAAGTTCTAAACTATAGTCGATGACTGAATATTAGACTATATATATTTCCCAAGTAATCATCTTGCCACATAAGTGTTAAAAATAGTTCATCTTTCCACATAGAGCACAACTTCCATATAACATGTTAAAGTTTTTCAGAAATTCAAATAACCTGGCAGACTCCGAGCCAACTTTAACTTAACATGCTTCTGTTGGTTATCCTGCATAACAGAGGCTTTAATCCTGATTCAGTGCATGAACTTGGAAAGTTTTTTTCCATCTTCACTTGGAGAAAAAAATGTGGTGTTGTCATCCCATGGGGGGCACTTGTTATCCTGTTATCTATCATTTATAGATGAATAATTTTATTTGAATGAGAACTATTATTAAATAACTTAGTTTCTTATTTTATCTTTAGATAATGTGTTCGCAGTACTCCCAGTGTATTTTGGAAAAGTTAAGGTTGATCCCAGATGGGTTACTATAACTACAAAAATTTTCATGTTCAGATAAAATAACCAGTAATCAGTATACAGTTTGTCTTCCTGCAAACTGCCTAGGTTCAATTATGCTCTAAAAAGGGATGATGAATAATCAAAATCAAGATCCCGTTGCAATTTTTGTTTGCTTGTGAATTTAGGATACAATACACACACAAATGAAGTTTTCTTTATATTATCATGATTACAAATAACAATTTTTATCTTTGTGCAGTATAGTTATGCACTGCACAATGATAAAAAATGATAAATAAACTACAACATTAGTTGTACAGTATGATAAACCTTGACATATGACATGTTGTTCAGCTTTAAAGAACAAATAAGGCCAATGACAGACATACCACTGAAATAGAAATGAGTGCAAGGAATGAAAGAGAAGGATGGTGTGGAAACAGACAGAATGGTATCACCTCAATGAACACAAATGGTATGAATGACGGAGCATGCAAAAGGTAGAAAAAGAGTAGTTTTGAATACCAAAGTTACACAGACTGAAATGCCAAAGATGCAATCAGGCAAAGCTGTGAATGCTGTTACGACACAGGGAGGCAGATTAAGATGAGGAGAGACATAAAGTAACCGGCCTACCTAATACAGGCACTATTGCATAGCATGAATCCAAAAACTCTTGTGTAGGGATACCATTGTCGTCATCCAGTCTTATATCACTAAATCTAAAAAAGTAGAACAGATTCAAACAGGAGAATATATTAGATGTAAGTAACCAGTTTCAATGTTTATTTGCCCAACTCAAACAGAAAAAGAGATACAAATATTGAAACCAAGTCAAAGAAATGATTCACACATAAGTTCATGCAGTTCTAGACTTGACAATACCTGAGATTACTCTGCTACACTTCAAAAGAGTTCCTTTTTCATTTCTCTCAAATACTGTCTCAGTTGTAGTCATAAAAGACCAACTCAGAACCTTTCGCAGCTGATTATTTGCTGAATGGGACAACATTCCTCCGAAATAATAATCATAATAATAAATAATAATGTTTACCTAGTACTTGAAAATGGAAGAAATACTAGTTCACACAGTAACTCTATTCACTTTCTCAAAGATGGCAAAATATGTAGGAAATATAAAGAGAAGAAAATATTAACAATAAAAGCTTTACAAACCCAAAATATCAGATGAGCGCCTCCTTGTGATCAAGAGAGAACACACTAATGAGCCTCCAACACACCACATCTTAAAATATTAGTTTCAACTTATCAATTTACTATAAGCAACAATGCATGATTATGCAAACTAAGCAATTGTGCAATTTAATTAAAAATTTAAGCACAAGTGAAGTGGCTCAATGTAAAAACCCCAACATACAGCTTAAACTGGTTTATTCTAATACTGTTTAACTAAAATATCACAGGTAATCTCGCAGTTAAGTTCATACAGCACCTCAAGTGTCCTAGGAGATGTGATCTTCCTGAGTGGCATTCTCATACCTGTGGCTCATTGTGCTGAAGAAAGTTTCCACGCGCTCTGTGTCTTCTGACTCTGTTGAATCTTTAGGAGTCCCGGCTTCTTCTAGAGTCTCCTTTTGGCCTAAAACTGTTTTTTGTTGGTGTTGGAGCTGGACAGCAGTTTCTCCCCTGTTGTCATCATCATGCTTTGAGCTTTGGTCCACTTTGTGTTTCTGTTCTGTTTTCATCTCCTTCTGAGCAGCAGCAGCTTCATTTTCCTCTGTTCCCTCTGGTGGCTGGTCATAGTATTCAGTCTCAGAAACACTCTGGTTAGTGTCTGATGCCGGGTCGACTGGCTCCTCATGAACCGAACTAACGCATGATTCCGTGTCTGCATGATAAAAAACATATAACATCCATCAAAAATACATGTAACCAGAAAAAGGAGCTGAAAAGAAATAAGACCGGTTAGGATCATCTTTTCACACTTCTAGAGCGGTCTCAAGACTCAAACTCTTTGACTGACTCAAGTGCGTAGCAGTTCCAGTCTGACAAAACATTTTTTTATAACCACAAGACTTCAAAGGCTTTCAAGGGCAGAATTAGAAAGTCCTGGACTTATTTGATCCATGATCACGGTCTATCCTATCAAAGAACCTTGTCGAATATTCCATGCCCAACTTAAATATAACAGAATATAAAGACTTAAGCAAAACTGTGTTTCAGTGAAGTCCTGTATTTCATTTATATGACTTACATTTCAGTCAGTAAAACAATATGTGTGCCTATGCATAGTTAAGCAAACGTACACACATAAATAAGCAGCAATGAACTAACACACTTCAGGTGAGGCTACAATGGGTTAAAAACTCAAAATCTAAAAAGTAGTCACAACTGTAAAACAGAGAAAACAATTAAACAAAACATATATACATCTACAAATAAACACTATATCCAGTTATTAACACTTTAACACATACCCACTATTATTAGGAAAAAGAAAAATCAAGATAAACATGCAATACAGAATAGAGGTCTAAGTCAAATAAAAATAAAAAGCAAATAAAAATAAATCAATGCTGAATGTTTCCACATATGAACATGCCACATAAAACAGTTGTAGATCAATAGGGATCTTCCTTATTGATTACAGAAGGATTAGTGGCTCTGTTATACTTCAAACATCACCTAGAAAATGTTTACCTGCAAAAACATTATGGGACAATCTCCCTTCATTTACAGAACAAAATGTTTTATTTCCCTTGGAGTTTTTTTTTCTATCTTACTATTTAGTTTTGCTCATGAAGGATTTTAGGGTATGTATATTGTATATATCATGTTAAAATAAGATACAAAATAACAGGGATTACTCGCATGTAAAAACTAAATGTATGCATATAAAAAATACATATGAAACGTTGATGTTTTAAACAATACGATTATCTCTGAATTTATGGAATAGGCATTACAGATGGCTTACACAATATAATGGAATGATTGTTCTTATTTTCCTTTCTCAGAATGTAGATTCATTTGAAGAGTAAAAGCTTTGTTACAGCTAGAGGAAATGCAGTAATATGACAAGGCATCCATCACTGTCTGCTCGCTAAAAGGCAATAATCTATCCACTTATTTTAAAATACTTTTCAAACAACAACAACCAGGTCCCTTGTGGGCTTTCTGGTCTTACCCACATGGGATTAAAATATAATTTTCACTTGAGGAATCCTTGCCAGGCACAAAGTAAGTTGTTGGAAAACCTGACTTACCTAATGTGGAAGGATGCAGATCCGGTCTATCTGGTATATCTGATTCCTCTGTTCCAGAGTCGAGGCTCTGGTTGTCATGTGCAGCTGCTTCTCCTGAGGTTTCGGTCAAATCTCTCCACCTGAAATAAATTTTAGGACACGTTTAACTGCTGAATGTGCAACTCTGTGTTTTCCACTCCAAGTGTTTTTACTGGCCTGACTGTGACCGAAGCACCTAAACAACCTGCGTGCAACTTTTGGAGAAACTCCTTTATGGTTTTTCACAAAGTACTTCAGAAATGGCAAGTAAAATAAAAAAAGCACCAGCAAATGTTTGACAATAAAACTTTGAACATCTAATGGAGAAATCATGATAGAACGTCACTTTAATATATGATAAGAAAAAAAACCTACTTTTCTCCAAGGCCCTGATTTACATGGTTGACAGGTCTAACCTGCTGGGAAAACAACATTGTGTGCTTACAAGACAATGAAACTTTACACCAACTTCCTGTTGTATACTGACAAGTCAACAAGATGGCCAGATATATACCTTCTGTGGTTTGGTGGCTGCAATGGGAGGAGTTCCTGGTGGACTGTGTGTTGCCATATCAGTGTTGAATGTACGATTTGCTATTTGCATGCATTCCTCCAGAGTTTTAAGAAAAGTAGTGCATGTTGACTTCACCATGTTTCCAGTGTCTATGCCAGTCTGAAAGAACAAACATGCACAAAAGCAAAACTAAAATTAATTCCAATCCTCCCAGAATATCTCCACAGTTATCTGTTTATTTTGGTAACAGTATGCTAAGAAAAGCCTGTAAATGAGGCAGTTAAGAGTTAAAATATCTGTATACAGTACAAGTCAAAAGTTTGGTAACAGATACTCATTAAATGTCAGTGGGTAGGTGTTTCATTTGTATATACACCAACAGCAATTTAAAGATTAGCAAATTAAACGTGGTCTATTTCGTACTGCAGTTTCTCACCGTCACCAGCTTCTCTGATTTCAAAAGCTCAACCAAACCTTAACCTTACCTCTGCTGATGTTTCTCCTAGCTCATCATTCTCTTTGATCTTGTTAACTTGCTGGAGAAGAAGGTCACAGTACAATCTGAGCTCGGACATCTTAGTCTTCAGTGCCTCTGTGTTTTCCTGCAGCTCTGTTATACAAAGCAAACAAACCACAAATGCGGCAAATTTTGATAAGCGCCAATTTCCCCAGTGTTTGAAAAAAGGCTCAGGCACTGCATGTGGTGTAGGTAATTACAGCTTTTTTCCCGCACTTTAATCTCACCATTTGTGACATTCAGATCTACTGCGAATTTCCTGACACCATGTCCAGAATTATTTTTTTTCTTCTATGGTGATAAACCCTGACATTGAAGCCTTCACAATCTAATGAAGGTCAAAATGGACTAAACAAATACTTTTGGTGGTGATTAACTGAAAGACTGCCAAGATAGCCAAGAAAATGTGAGGCTATCTATGTACAAACTTCATAAAAATGTAATCAGATGCTTGTCTCACTTTAATATAGGCCAACCCCCAAATTGACTTTGGGAAATGGGGTAACCTCTCTTTTTAAACAGTCTAATCTTTTTAAGTTATTTGTGATGACACCCACTTACCTTTTTCTCTTTTTGTTCGGTTGTCTGTTAGGCAGGCTTTGGCTGTTCCCAGAGCCACCAGCCATTTCTGCCTCTCTGCTGCATTGATGGCTCTGAGGTAAAAGTACTGCTCTCCTGGAATCGTCAAGTCAACTCGAGTAGAGTCAGAGGAATGAACTAAAACAGCACCATCAAAGAATCAGTAAGTACTATCACCAAAATACAATTAAGCAGTGCTAGGGGTAAATCGAGCAAAACCAACCTTGGATTTCACAAACTGAAATTTTAATGCTGCCCTTGCAACCTTTCCAGGCATCTTCTTGAGAGTCATAGTATGACAAAGTTCCTCCATCAAGCACGAACCAACGAGGCTGCCAACCTGACAACAAAACAGATAAATCGCTGCTCTCTGATTCTTATGGGCTTTTACACGGTAACTCGAACGAAGATGACATGTTTTCGAGCTTTCTAATTTTTGAAGAAGTTAACCTATGTAGGTAAGTAAATAAGTATATTTACGATAAACTTGCAGCAACTAATCAGTTTAGTCAGATTACAATGACAGTTGATAGAAAAAAGCTAGATGGCCTACTGTATCACTTCTGCCAAAGAGTTCATGTAAGTTTCATTCGTAAAACGTCTGCTTGAACACGATGAAAAGACTGTTTATTAGTTTAAATAGGTAAATGAAGTCGAATAGTTGGAAGTTGTAAATGTTAGCTCGTCCAGGTTAACGATAACGCAAACTCAATTCAAGTAAGCTATGCCTTTTTCGCGCTAGCTAGCTGTCTAAAAACAGCTACTAAGACCTAAAACACGCAACTATTTAGGCATAAACTTACCACTTATGTAATTGGTCCACTTATGAAGCACACCTTCCATCATATAACTACATGTATACCCCTTTCAATATCGTTTATCATGAAATGTGTTGCACAGCTGATTCCACCGACTCCATCGGGCCCCAATTGAGATTTGCGGAGGAATGTAGCAGTGTTACATTAGTACTACGTAGGTTAAAGTGCGTAAGATGTTTCGTGAATACTGCTCTAATCAATCGTGGGAGAAGCTATTGACGTTAATCCTGCTTACATCACAGGTTTTAGCTATTCTGGGTGTGGATTGAAATGATTGGCAGCCAAAATGTCCAATGAAAAATCACGATAAATGAAGGCTGGGACTTTTCTTAGAATGTATCCAATTGTAGTGGGAGGAGGGCAGAACGATGAACAGTGGTCGCATTTGTTGCAGAATTTTTGGCTGCCACGTAAGGGATTTTTGACAAG
>JAVQJG010297013.1:0-13808 GCA_036024015.1 Craterocephalus amniculus | reverse complement strand
TTGTTATTTTTCTTTTTGTGTGTGTGTGTGTGTGTGTGTGTGTGTGTGTGTGTGTGTGTGTGTGTGTGTGTGTGTGTGTGTGTGTGTGTGTGTGTGTGTGTGTGTGTGTGTGTGTTTTGCAGGCTGCTCTCAGCTGATGGTGACGTAGTTGCCCGCCCAACAGAGTCAGTAGTGTGGCTTTTGAAATAAGGGGGCGGAGGGCTGAAGGGCGCAGCCATTCTACACCTCTAATGCGTGAGAGGTTGGTCTGGTTTGGAAATTATTTTAGTAACAGTTACCCGAGGATGACTGTCTCCAGATAAAACTCCTCTCTGAGCGATCGGCTGCAGAAACAGACTTGGAAGCAGCGCACAGCTAAAATCTGGACCAGTCAGATGCTGCGCAAAGTCCACCGCAGGCAGGCAGCCCTGGCAACTTCACAAGCGGCGCATATCTATCCAACAGCTGAGCGCAGATCAGTGGGAAAACGACGCTTAACACGCTATTAATTGCACTTGTTTCTGTGCGGCAGACAGCGGTGTCTGAACCCTTCAGGATTCCCAGCAGAGACTCCCTGCGCTGCCGCGGCGGAAGGAGAGGACGGCGCCGATTCACGGCTTGCAGGAGGAGGAAGATCCGCGCAGACAGGCTCAAGAAGACCCATCTCTACCAAGGGTGCAATCTTAAAATACCCACCCATCCTCCTCCTCCCTCGTTACTGACAGCTTTGTGATTCGGTCCATCCGTCAGACAGGGAGGATCTGGGGAGGAGGGCGCCAAGGCAGGAGAGGACGAAAAGGCGATCACCCCTCTGGCCGGTTTAATCCTTTACTCGCCAACATTGAGCAGACTGGGAAACCTGCTCCTTCGTGGATGAGAACGACACAGCGACTTTTTACTGGGGGATTTTGATCCGAGGAGCGCGCTCGAATTAAAATATCCTATTTTTAAAGACTGTTGACAAGCTAATCCACACAGCAGAAGCAGAAGAAAGGGGGCGGACAGGAGCTATTTCACAGTCTCTGCACACAAACTCCCCGACACACAAATCCAGGTAGGTTTGAATTAAAACAGCACCGTGCCAACTCAGGGATCAGGGGGACCACACAGGCGCAGACATGATTTCTGACAGCGCGTGCATCGTCTTAGACGCATCTTGAGATGCAAATATGGATGAGTGATGTGGGTTGGATGTGGTCTGTCACTCCGGAGCGCTTCGTTCCGCTCAGGCTTCTCTAACCTGCCCCATCGCTGAGCAAATACCGCAAACGGGCTGAAATGGATGCGTGATACCGTCTAAATGGGTGTGACATTCAAATAATTGGCGTTTGTCAAGACAAGTAACGGATCCCGGCTGTTAACGGGCTGCCGAGCTCATCTCGCTGCTGATTGGCTGAACACCTGGATTTCCACTTTTACCCGTGAAGCTCCAGTCTTTATTTTTACCCTCTATCTGGGATTCTCCTGCGTGGCATGTCAGCGTTTGGAGTGAATCAACGCAGGCCCGCGCGCATCCTATGGCGAGTTATAGCGGGCCTATGGGGCTCCAGAAGGGATTCCCCCCTCAGGTGCTACTGACATTGCTACAAGGGGAGCGATCCGGCCCCCATAATGATTAATCAGCAACAGCTGAGGTTCTCTGCGTGTCTGCTGAGTCCATGTTTACGCGGATCTCAAGTAACCGCCTTAAACAACCCCCCCCCCCCCTCCCAAAATAGGGCCAGTGAAAAGAGATCTGTGGACAGAGCAGCCGCTCTCTCCTGTCAGCAAGTGCCTCAGCCATAATGCTGCCTGCATCAGGCAGGAAATATAGCCTTGCAGGCTGAGTACAGTGGTCACTTAAACGGGGGAAAAGGTGGTAAGAAATAAAGTTAGCAGTTTTAGAGTGAAAAAGGTGATTCATCTGCAAAATGAATGTGAGTGATGATGGAGGTACTGGCTATGTGTGTTACTAGTCCATGATAAAAAAAAAAAAAGTACATCAGTATTCTTAGACTGAGTCTTAGACAGAGTCTTGTTTTGTTTAACCGGAACAAAAAAGGAAAAAATATCACTTATCTAAATCATCTCCATTAATCATTACTCCACCTGAAAAAATGGGTCCATTTTTAGCCTTCTTGTCCCTGCCTGAAAAACAATCCTGCACACCTCATAACAAAAAATGTAACTTCATGTTCTGTCCAAGAAATGAAGTTTGAATCAGCAACCTGACGTGCAGGTTTGGGTTGTAGGTGGAGGCTGAAGTACTCAGAGGAAACGCACACAGTCACAGAGAGAACATGCAAACTCCAGGCCCTTAATCAGAATGAGAAAACCACACCATCCTGCAGCCATACTTAAGTTCAGTCTCTACTTTTTCTATGTTTTCATTAAAGGTATCACAGACCCTTGGTTCTCAGTGATGACTTTGTAGCTTTCATATTAAACAAAGATCCAGGCCTGCAGGAAATTTCTGTTCCTTCAGTGCAACAGCAGTGAAACTCTAACTTCTCTGTTTATAGTGACATTTTCCAGCTGTTTCAAGCTGACCTTGTTCAGTTCTCGCTTTTTGTCATGTGAATTGCTTTTCTTAAGCCTCCAGCTTGGTCTGTTTTTCTCTCTCAGCCCATTACAACCAACTAACAGCCACTTCAGTTGGTGATTTATTGGCCTGTTTATTTATTTATTTATTTTGTGGCTGTATCTACCTGTCATAAGAACATAAATAGGACATAAATAGAAAGTTTGTTTCCTGATGATGGTGATCTCTAGGGATGTAATAATACATTGATTTTATTTAAGGCATTGATTCAGTGATTAACAAGCCAATGACATTAATCCTAAATGAAATCATTGACCTTTTTTCCTAACACCAGAAAATCTCTACACAAAGCTGATTTGTCATTTATGGCAAGCAAAACATGGCCGTTTTCAAATGTATTCACTTTGAGAGCGCATCAGCATTTCCGTGTTAACGAAATGTACAAACACTAACTTCAGAGAATACAGTAAAACCCACGTCCCGTAGGACAGGAACGAAATCAAATCAGAAACATACTGTGTTATAATCTTTGATACCAGCAAGTACTGAATTGCTGAAGTTATATAATTTGTGATTTACACCTGATTTATTCAGTTTATGATTTTTCACTTTAATTGCAATTCAATTATGTAAATATTTTCAAATGTTGTATTTTTCTGTTCTGCTAGAAATTCAAGCCACTAGCACTAGTGATGAGTTTATTGATTATATTAGTCTATATAAACCTGTATTATTGAGACTGACATTATTATAGGCATAAACAAGTCGTTACAGTATTGTTTTGTATCTCTTTCTCTAGAATAATTTCTGAAAGAAAAAGAGTTCAAAAGTTGTATAAACTGAGTTTAAATTTCACCCCATCTATCTATGTGAGGAGGCCGGTGTTAGATTTAATCTAGGAAAACATCTGAGCCGATTGTCACCACTAATTTAGAAACATCACAATGTGACTCTAGTGTCAGCGTGGAAGAACTTTGTCTTTTCTGTTAACTTTCACACTTTCTGTTGCCGCTGTTTGGTCTCGCTCAAACTGCTCTGCATTCACAGAGCAAAACGCAGCCCTTAAAACAGCAGTTAGTATGCAGATTGTTTCATGTAGCTCCTAATTTAGGGGTCATTGTCGTAACGGTGATGCATGCTGAGAAACGGGACGTTTTACTCTCCTCTGTCTCGCAGCACCTGAATGCAATTTGTGAGGAGATAGAAAATCAATTTTCAAATACAAAATCCTTGTGAGGTCATACACCTGAAGGGGCCGGAGTGCTTAATGTAATTACTTTGATAAACTATATTGCTACTCAAAGATTATTTGTGTCTCTTAAATGATTTTCTCTATCACTCAGTTTCTTGAAACCTGAATAGGGAGGACTTTTTTTAATCATGCACAAGCAAGGAGAACATTTTCTGTAAACTGACATATAGAATAGTAATGTGTCTGATCTTTTGTGTTGTTTTTAGTACAACTGTTATGGTTACAAAATGAAATTTGGAGATCTAATGGGTCAAGACAGGAGGTAATTACCAAGAAACTGACTGCTTCAGTGTAGCGCTTTACTATGATCTTACATTTTAAAAACATCTCTGTCACTTTGGTAGTTTGCTCTTGGATTCTTGGATATTTGGCTTGTATGCCACTTTTGTTCACATCTCTTTATCCAGGCTGACTGAACACATTTTACTGCTTTCCACTGCGCTTCTTCTGCACTATGCAACACATAAGATATGTGAGTCTGTCACTGGCTGCATGACTGCTGCAGGAAGTTGCAGAGAATTATTTTAAGCTCAAATGAGAAAGATATCATTTGTAGGACTGAACAAATGGTTACCTGTAGCTTTTGTTTCCACAAACTTCGGATCATCATGTGGACATTGTTTTAGTTAAGTCGAAAAAAGAAGAGTTTATTTGGATTTGACATTTCAGATTTATTACTGCTCCTCCAATGCCGCCTGGCAATTAAATAACATCATTCCTATCCTAAGGTTGTAACATATTGAGAGCCTGTCCCTGGGCTTTAAATCCTGGATGCCTCATTGCAGTTGCTGCACATCCACCCCGACTGGCCACTGTGCAATAAAAAAGATGAGGAGAAGCTGGCAGGTCAGCAGTGCTGCTCTGATTCTAAAACAGGAAGAGGCACTTCCCTCAGCCTCACTCTGCGTTCAATGACTTATTCATTCCTGCAGGCACTTTTACCACTTTATTGTGGTAGCATGAGATACACACGTTTGTCTTTCATTCTTAAAAGTTTAGGCTCATTTGTGAGTTGCTGTGTTAGAATCTTAAAGGCCTAAAATATTCAAATTTTTCAAAAATTTATTTCACAGATAAACTCTTCTCTCATTAAGTGACAACTTTGCCTCTCAATTATTTTCTTGTTGTTTTTGTTTGTGCTGTACGCTGTTGGTTCTCACAGGGATTAAATAGCTGGCTGCAGTCCACAGAATTGGCTTTGCTGATTCAGTTAAATTCAAGTTCCTTGTCTGCAGCTTGTGCTGCTGCTCGCTTTCATCCCATTTTCTCTCCTCCAGATCAGTGAACTGCCCTACTCTTCTTTTAAAAAGAAATAAAAAACCCCTTCGCTTCTTATATACCATCATTCTAAATAAAGCCTGTGTTTGAACATTATCTAAGTTATAAACATGCAAAAAACACAAAAAAAAGATCCAATTATTTGTACCTAGGAACCTTTTTTTAAAAATTACAGGCATAATTTATTCCAGAATAGATTAATTTATTTTGCCACTGTCAGCACAGGAAACTTTGTAACTTTGCCTATTTTATTGCAAACTGTTCTATAAACAATATCTGGGCATTTAAACTGGTGTGAATGATACAGATTTCCTGCCCACACTTCCATGAAAAAATGGGGTGAATATTTTAACTGTCTACCTTTTTAAAAATAGTAGTAAGAGGTTCTTCAAATAAGAAATTTGCATTAGTCTAACATAAGCTATTTAATGAATGCTTTTATCCAGAGAGCCTATTAAAGAGTGCACCGTGTGCACATAGTTGTGCAGGCAGCCCCAGAGGTAAGCCTTTAGCCAGGATGCAGAACATAGGAATGCACTCTCAGGTACAAAATATGCAACGAGTCAGAGGCGATCTAGCTCAACAAAATCAAAGAGAGAAACAATTCTTACACTAACAATAAAAAACTATAATGGCCATCTGAATTCAGAACACAGTGATTGACTTAGAAAAAAGTGTTTCAATTCAGACTAAAGCACCAGCAAGCCTCAGGAGTCCAAAGGCATTGTGGAGACTGCACAAAGGTCTCTACCAACCTCTCAAACCACTAAATGATCAGAAACCACTGAGGCACGAGTCTTTAGAATAAATCCCCTGTTAATATTGTGTGATAAGTTTAGGGTGGGCAATTGTTCATAATGCTCTTTCTCCCTCTGGCCAAAGCTATACGCCTAAACATAATAGCAAAGTCTCATCCAAAAGAGCTGAAGAGAGGCTTAAGATGCCTAGCTTACTGTAGCTTATTAGAATTTGGACAATGTTTGTATAGTAACTGTTAGCTCCTCTGTCATGCAAGTGTGCATTTAAGGCTCATTATATCATATATTTGGACTGGACATCCATTACAGTTGTTCCATCTTGTTTTTGTTGGTCTCCTGCCTCTTCTCTGCTGTTTTTTGCAATGCGACATTTTGGACACTGCTTAGTTTGGCAACACTGCATGCTTGCTGAGTGAGCAGTTTGGTTGCAGGCTACGCATTACCCCTGAGATTTCAGGCAATCGTGCTCAAATTCAGTATATTGGGTGCACGTTTACTCATCTAAATTGGAAATAAACTCCATAATTGAATGTGAGCCTTTTGTCTCATATAGTTTCATTAGATTGATAGTGTGGTTTACATATGTAAAATTGTCAAAGTTTTTTCCAGTTGCATTTCATTGATAAAACATAAATGTCTCATGAAGATACTTTTGGTGAAAAAAGAGACAGAAACTCACTGAAATCGTACAGAGGGATTTTTGGATGATTTAAGTTCTTGCACCCATATAAAAATAGCAACACTATTCACGCTTCAGAAAGTGTGTTTCTCCCCATGCAAACACCCAATCCTATACATACAGTTGTATTACAGCCTTGTCTCAAACTTGGGAGTTAAATCAGAGGGGAAACATCAGGATGAGACATCCGCTTCTATTATGTCATTAAATTCTTAACTGAAACATTATTTTTCTGAAAGAATGTAACATGATGCAACTGCTTTAATAAAAAAAAGATGTGAAATAACATATGGATTATGTTTCTCTCTGGTGTGTTTAGGTGGTGGGTGGAGAAAAGCACAGCCCAGTGCTGGATCCCAGAGGGACTGTTAGTGTGGTAAGGACCCTAGAGACGAAGGAGGGTGCATGGAGGGTTCAAGGCCTGTAAAACCAGGGTCATCGGCCTGCCTCTGGCTGGGGCTGGTTTCTGTGGCTGTAGCCTTCCTTTGTTCTGAGGCCCGGTCCGATCCGAGCCCAGCTCTCAGCCCTGGCAATGCCACCTGCAAAGGGACCTCAAAGTGTCAAAAAGGAATCATCCTCCCCATCTGGTATCCCGAGGATCCCTCCATGGGTGACAAGATCGCTCGGGTCATTGTTTATTTTGTAGCTCTGATCTACATGTTTCTGGGGGTGTCCATCATTGCTGACCGCTTCATGGCAGCCATTGAGGTCATCACCTCCCAGGAGAGGGAAATTGTCATCAAGAGGCCCAATGGGGAAACAACCACCACCACGATCCGGGTGTGGAATGAAACAGTCTCCAATCTCACCCTCATGGCCTTGGGCTCATCGGCCCCTGAGATTCTGCTCTCTGTAATCGAGGTTTGTGGACATGAATTCAAATCCGGTGAGCTCGGGCCCTCCACCATCGTAGGCAGCGCAGCCTTCAATATGTTTGTAATCATTGGCCTTTGTGTGTCCGTCATCCCCCAAGGAGAGGTACGCAAGGTTAAGCACCTCAGGGTGTTCTTTGTGACTGCAGGTTGGAGTATTTTTGCTTACATCTGGCTCTACATGATCCTGGCTGTGTTTTCTCCCAATGAAGTCCAGGTCTGGGAGGGCCTAGTCACACTGTCCTTCTTCCCCATATGCGTAATTCTCGCCTGGGTAGCAGACAGACGGCTGCTTTTCTACAAGTTCATGCACAAGAAGTATCGCACTGACAAACACAGGGGTGTCATTATTGAGACAGAGACCGAACGCTCCAAAGGAATTGAGATGGATGGCAAGATGGTCAACTCTCACTTCATGGACGGAAGCGCCACCAGCAACCTGATAGGTTTGATTGAGAGCAAAGAGGTCGATGAGTCCCGACGCGATATGATCCGCATTTTAAAAGACCTGAAACAGAAGCATCCGGAAAAAGAGTTGGATCAGCTGGTTGAAATGGCCAACTACTATGCTCTCTCACACCAGCAAAAGAGCCGTGCCTTCTACCGTATCCAAGCGACACGGATGATGACAGGCGCCGGGAATATCCTGAAGAAACATGTCGCAGAACAGGCGAAGAAGAGCGCCAGTGTGCAGGAGGTTCATGTAGAGGAGCCAGAAGAGTATGTGTCTAGGATTGCTTTTGAGCCTGCTGCCTACCAGTGCCTCGAGAACTGCGGCGCTGCGATCCTCACCATCACCAGAAAGGGTGGTGACATCAACAAGACGATCTATGTGGATTATAAGACGGAGGACGGCTCAGCTAATGCTGGAGCCGACTATGAGTTCACGGAGGGCACCATGGTGTTCAAACCAGGCGAAATGATCAAAGAAATAAGTATTGGCATCATAGATGACGACATCTTTGAAGAGGACGAGCACTTCTTTGTGCGTCTCAATAATTTGCGTGTCTTGGAAACTGAGGACGAAGTGCTGTCCCCGAACAGTCTCCCGTACCCAAAGGCCATGTTAGGATTCCCCACTGTGGCCACTGTAACTATTCTGGATGACGATCATTCGGGGATCTTCACTTTTGAGAGCGGCTCAGTCCATGTTAGTGAGAGTATCGGTATTATGGAGGTGAAAGTTTTGAGGACTTCCGGAGCAAGGGGGACTGTCATTGTGCCTTATCGCACCTTGGAGGGACTTGCCAAAGGAGGAGGGGAGGACTTTGAAGACACCTATGGAGAGCTTGAGTTCAAAAACGACGAGACCTGGTAAGGCTGTTCCTTTTTTTCTCATGGTTGTGGTGAAAGTGGGTTTATATTTATGTTTTCATCGCTCATTCTAATTGATGAATTTTACTAAACTGGAAGTGAAGTGCATTTTTGAGTCACAAAGTGATTTTGTTTGAGTGAGATATTTGCATCCACTGATTCAAGTTTCATTTTTGAATTGCAGTTTGATGGTGGTAGATCTGTCACAGAATAGCTGCAGTACATACATCTGATGTGAGCTTCAAAGCTGTTCACTAGTCTGCCAGAAGCTTGTCTCATTCAGCATTTGCTTTTGATGCAAAGATTCTGTCTTCTCTTTTTGACATAATTTAATTTAGAGCATACTTTGGTAAACTACTCATGCCATTTGTAGTCATCACTCTGTGAACTTTGAATGCTTCTTTTCTTCCTTCGACAGCATACTCTCTCATCTGAGTGTGCTCTCTACCATACAGCCACTTGTTTTCCTGTCAGGAGATTTTGCTGTCATCGGAGTGCTTTGGTAGTGATCCCATGTGTGTCTCATGCAACAGGGATTCAACTGGGATTTGTCACACAACTGTGGAAACAGGAAGGCCTTAAGTAACCCTCCCCTTGCCTATCTAATCCCTGCTGCTTTTGTTTTGTCAGTCTCTGGATTTTTCTTCTTGTCCTTTTTTTTAAAGAAAATTTCTGTGTTGTCTGCTTCCACTGACACGAGAAAGACGGATGATCAGAGAAAGGCTTTAAGAGAGAAAGTGACACCGACGGTCACAAGTCTGCCTTAGATTTGGATAATCAGTGGCAGCATTTTAGGTTAGTAGGTGGATCGTGCCATGATGAGTGATGAGACATTGAGGTTTGATTCTTTCTTGGGGCAGCCATGAATAAAAAAAGATTGAATTTTGGTTGTAAGCTTCTATGAGTAATATTCATGCCTTATGTAAATTGCATATATTATGTAGCCTTGTCAGCCATACCATCTGTGTACAGTGCTGCTCTACGACAAACAGCCTTACAACTGAGTGGGCATGTTTGGCAGTGTTGCAGTGATAGCGACATACTGCACCACCCCACACAGCATATCAGGGCCAAATATTGAATGACTCCACCATATTTAGTCACACATACATTAAGCTGTTCTTTAAGATACTAGGGTATGTATAAATGTGCACTTCCTGAGAAAACTGGATTTGTTTATTTCTCAGCTTGTACCTGCTCACATCTCACAGATTGGTCTACAGGCACTGAATCAAAGTGACATGCATCTGCAGCGTCCCCCTCCCCACCAATCAGGACCCTCTCAGCCTGCTGTGGCTGAGTGGCAGGGTCTGTGCTCCAGGCTGAGAGTTCCTGAGGGCTGAGACAGCCCAGAAGACTGGCGGCGGGGGGAATGAGTGTCGGGGTGATCAGCATGCTCATGGGGCCTTCTGAGCTCTCAGGGTTTTGCTTGATTTATGTGAGAGAAGCTTTTTTTGGGCCGTGCCTGAAGGCTAGTGAGGGAGTTGAGCTGAGAGAGACTATTGCTTTTTACTGTTGTGATGTTGTTGGAATTATAATAGCGTATTGGTCCGTTCACGGTGCTGCATGTTGTGCTTCAAATTTGGAACTTTCGTGATGTATTGTGTAAATAAATAAATTCACAGCTGTATACATTATACAGTTGCATAAAAGTAACCTGTGAGAATAATTAGATTGTATTGTTCAATTTAGGACACTTCAATACCTCAGGTAGAACTGACAGAGATTTTGCTACAAGTCTCAATAAATTGTCAGTTTCCTCATAATACATTTTAGAAATCAACTGATGCTCATTAAAAAACAATCTAAAGAAAATACAGAATTAATTCAGCAATAATATTGTTTCAAAGCAGTTCAGTCCCCTTGTAAAAAAAGGTAGCTAACACATCATGAAAACGAAATATGTAGCAGGAGCCACTGTTAGCTTGGTTTACATAAACTGAACAAACCTGACAGTCTGATGCTAATAAAACCCACTTAGCAGCACCTTAGCAGAAATCTGCTAACACCCGCTATGATCCGATTTTCCATTAATTGGAAAGATATGACTTTGATTGCCAATGATGGGAACACAGGTGGTTGCACAGCATAATTTCTCTGAGGCTGCTGCATTCAGGGCTACAAAAGAGGGTATATTCACTTTTTCTGACAGATACTCACATTTACCAACCAAAGTGTCAAATATTGAGGCTTTTGTCAAAAACAACTTCAGGAGAAAAAGATTGATCCATTTTAACTGACTACGAGACTACTGCAGCTTCCTCTCAGTCCGTGTTCCAGTCAAAATCCAATTAATTGTTCATTGTCTCAGAAAGTTGTCCTTATCTGAAACTGTGGTCCGGCGCAGCTTGTGGGATAGTGTTGCCTTCCCTTCATGTTGTACTTACAGGATTGTCACCGGGGAGGTAGTGGTAATTACAGGACTGGTATTGAATACATCTAGCCTGCAGAGCACTGAGGGTAAACATGCTACTACTGGCAACTTGAAAGGATTTAATTGGCTTTTTAAATATGTGTTAACTTTGCAAGTGCCTGTGTACAGATTTTTTAAGTGTTGGATTAAACCAGGTTTTCTGTTTCTCTCTATTTTAAGAGTTGACGCTAAACAAAGCTAAATGGGCTTTAGCTTCAAACACTCTGACACGACTGTGGCACAATTCATCTCTCTTAGCAGTAGAGTGTAGGGGTGAATCTTACATAATGAGATGGCAATGGTACATATATTTCCCACTGGCAAACTACGCCTCTGTTGCCATGGATACTCGTCATAACAGATATACAAGAAAGTTCAATGTTTCTTGCGTGATGATGGATTTTCGGACCTACTACCAATGCTTCCCACGACAAAGAATTCTAGAAAGCAATCCAGGAAAAGCCATGTGGGAGTTATTATGAAAAGATATTCAATGTTGATTAATGTACTCAGAAAAAAGAAATGCAAATTTTGTATGAAGATTATTCAGTTAAGCAGTCAAAACAATGAAAATGTTCATATGCATGAACACGCTTGAGTATTAATATGAAAATCTTTGCTTCTCTCTTCGGAGACTCCTGTGTTTTTTGTAGAATGGCACACTGCTGTTACAGAACTCCCAACAAATGTCTTGAAATTTCCATAATTACACTCGGATAGTGATGAATTAGATTTTCTGTGCATTCATTAAAAAGACAAAGAGGAGCAGTGGTTGTGACAGCTTCATCCAGAAGCATACCAGAAGATTCATGGTAACACATCCATTCACTAAACAAAGGGAATGAATGCGCTGAATATTCACCAAAGGCATAATTACAATGATGTTTCTTCTGCTGCCTTGAAAACTCTCCTAAGGGTCATTTTCACACTCGTGACATGAAAAAATACAAAATTTATTTCCCTGCACTGCCTAACATGAATATTTGACAATGGAAATGTTATGTGTATTTCCATTTTACAGAAAGACTCTAATAGCTGCTAATTCAGTGTGAATTGTGATGAATAAATGAGGACAGTGTGTCCCTTGTCTAAAGGGCAGGGTGCTTTTGCCCCTCAGAATATATATACTGCTTAATACTTCAGCTCATATGTGATTCCTTTGTCTTTCTTTGTGTTTTATGAGACAATTACCTTCAAATTTAAGCAAATAACTTTCTATGTTGTACACAGTAGCGGTCAGTGGTTGGAGTGTTGTGGCTAATTGGTATAATTCTGCTAGTATCAACCTTAAAACAGCCTAAGAGTGGTTATTTTGAGTATTTATGACCTCTCAGACATAAATGTAGGCCTCTTGGGAAGTTCTGATTTTCAGGTTTGACCCGACTCGAATGGAGTTGCTGTGGATTTTAAATTATTAAAGGTTGCCGACTCGTGTGTCCTTTGACCTGGTGAGGATAACACAGCTGCAAGATGGAGAGGCTCCATCCCTGGAGAGGGGCATTTTTAACCAGGCACTGATGGATTCATAAACAAATGAGTGGTGTGCAGCAGACAGACCAGAATCCTCGGGAGTAATTGCAGTTAATATGCATGTAATTTGCTCCTATCTTTTATATAGATAGCATTAGATATGGAGCCTTATTTAGCTGAAGATGTATAAATATCACCCTGCTTGTATACCCCCACCTCCCCAAGTCCCTCTCCTAAACCTTTTTCTTAATATTTCAGGAATGTGTAACTGCGACCCTTCTTAGCATCATGAGTGACAGAACACATGTTTACACTGATCCTAATCCTGCTGACTACTCAGATTTTCTCCTTGCCAGCACTTTTCCAGAGATCCTGGAATGAACCCCTGAGGTTTACCTTACCTCCCTTCAGCCAGATCTCACACAACCACAGTCGTCTCGTGTTCAGTTTATTATATTCAGTGCTTTATTTCTGTCATTGTAAACATACAAGCCTCAACGTTTCTTTCCTTTCAGCAATGGGAATATGTATTTAAATGTTTATCCTTTTTTGGCGCAGGATTGTAGGTTTTCTGATTCGGTTACTTTAATGGCATAAACAGACATGGATCGACACAAATACAGTAACTGAATTAGCTTTTGGTGAACATGCAGCCACAACTTGAGTAAGTCCAACTGGGTAATAATCAATGATGATGGTAAATAGCTAAATAAACTGATCTGAACCATTATTTTGTATGCAATGTTGTGGTCTGGGCTCTGAGAATGATTAAACGAACCATAGGGCATACTATTTTCAGTCTGGTTCTTGTTTCATTTGGCATACCTCAGTCTCTCTCTGTGCTTATCTGCCATATGAGTGACATTTTCATAACCGCCCTTCAGTTTCTGATGAGACCATTTCTTATGAGGTGTAGAGGAATTTTTATCCGGTGAAAAAGCATTACTCTAGTCAGACTGCGTTCCGAAGCTTTTATTGCACATGCACCCTGCTTCCTGGTGCATATGGAGAGGCCTCTGCCTTATCAGTCCACTCCGTGTCATTTATACCTGGCTTGCGCTCATCTGCGCACGCAACAAAGGTTTTACGGCATCTGTTCACGGTCTTTGGTAAACAGAGCACCACCTTTGATGTAGCAGACCAGGGTTATCAATCAACTCAATGTATACATACTGAACTTAGCTTAACAGGATTAACTCTTGCTGGAATGACCTGTAAACAACCCTGGCATGAATACAACTCCTGCTGTGAATGAAACGTGCAGGAATGCAA
>JAVQJG010296956.1:0-18662 GCA_036024015.1 Craterocephalus amniculus | reverse complement strand
GTGTGTGTGTGTGTGTGTGTGTGTGTGTGTGTGTGTATATACCTGTTGTTATCTTACAATGGCATGTACACATCCACATTTAGCCTCACCAAGGCTGTTTTGATCTGTATTTGTGGGGGACGGTGAGATAATTTTGCAATTCATCAAACATCTGTGCACCATCTTTTTTTTTATGCCAGCGGTATTTTGCATGCTGACACACAGCTGCGGGAGTCTCATAGGAGCACCTTGACACAGGTCAGGGGGAATGCTTCCAAATAGCTTCCGGCGCATTATTTAGCAGGTCTGGTCAGAGAGCTAAGTCCCCGAGGGATCCCACCGTATGTGACGTGGTTAATGTCAGAGTAATGTGGGGTTTTATTGATTTCTGCTGGGAAATTCTTGTGGTCGGCCTCCATCAGGGATGCCTGAACGCAGCATCAGCCACAGTTCTGTGCAGGGAAACCAGAATGGATTCATTTACTGACTTGCTCAAGGACATTTCAGGAGGGCAGATGTTAGCTGATGCAATGAGAAGGCCTCCTGCAGGTCAGTGATCAGGCCCTCACAGTTTACCTGCCATGAAATGTGGGTTACAGGGAAGTGGATTTTGACTGTTCTGATACTTGTATGCCGCAGTGATTGGAAGGCAAAAAGTCTGGGTTTTTTTGGCTGGATTTTGATGCTAGAGTCAAAATTTGCCGGCCATTCAGCTGCCAGAGCACAAAAAACACTTGTAAGAAGCAACAATTATAACAATAAAAATAATTACTTATTAATAATAATTAATAGTAATAAGTTGATTTTAAATATATGCAATTTTCATCAGATGCAGCACATATAACACAGAAATGCACTTAAGCCCAAAGACCCACCTTGTACCAAAAAACAGAAAAACATGCAGCACTGAAGGGAGTATTTGTATATGAAATACCCATTACAAAGATAACAGATTGATTTCCAACTACCAAAAGACAGAAAATAATCTGCATTAGAACAGGTGTCTACACAGCAGATGTACAAAAAGCTGATTAAATCCTTAAAAGCTATTTAAATGCTATAAAGACCCCAATATGGTTCTTTATAAGGTTGATTACAAGTGAGACCATCCAGCCTTGCATGCACAACCACTAAAAATGAATTGATTTTGAAACAAAGAGACAAAAACAGATGGGGAGAAAGAATGATGGTTGCAAACACAGTACAAATATAAGGTGTTGAAGTCAAGAAAATGTTTGTTTATGCATCTCAGCATGCAGGTATAATGGTCTTTGGTCAGGATTACTTTATCATCCCGATATGTTTGTCTCATTAGTGGGGCGTTCATGTTGGGAAAAAACAGTTGATGGATTACAGATGTAAGCGGGGGAACAAAACAAAACCCAAAACTTAGCTTCCTCTTATGAGACAGTCTGCTGCTAATATCTGCTGCACTGAAAGCTGCTCGCTGGCTTGGGCTTCGGTTAAGACCCATAATGAGTCAAACTAAGTGCACAGTGCCAATTAGAGCTGCTAATTCAACAGCGCCTATAGTATTTATTATAACTGGAGGAAAACATGGACGTGCCCACCTTAGTTATATTATTTAAAGAAGGGCAAAATATGGGGCGACCAGTCAGTCTGCCTCGGCTGGTGTTGCATGGAAGTGTGTTTAGCCTGACTTACAGATTCCATCGGAAAACTCTGAGGCCATAAAGCTACTACAGAGAATGTCAGGATACAAAAAAACAGTTGCAAAGTGGAGAAACCAAATTGCCAAGATGGACAGAATGTACTACACAAAGCCACAAATCCACAATTACAAGATGTTCTAAAAGAAAACAAGAATACAAAACGTGAGGTCAGCATGTGAAGTCCAAAGCTCAACACACGTCATCACCAGGAAGAGAAGTTCAGCGAATTTCTGTTTATGACGCGAATGCTGCGTCAAAAGCCAGAGCACGTCTTTAAATGTGTTCGTGTAAGGTCACACAGGACCTGTTTCTAGGTGTGTGTTTCTTACTAAATATTAATGAGCTCTGCTGTTGTGGCGCGGTGAATCGGCTGGCCTGCAGGTCGCCGAGCTGCACACTGAGTTGTATAAAACATGACACGGCTGCGGCTGGAACATGACCTCCTCATGTAAAACATTATCTGACTGGAGATGGCCATCATATGGGCTGCAAAATGTGTTTAGCGTCGTCCTCGGAAGAAGAGAATGAGGTTGTTTCTGGTGTGAAATGTGAAAGCCACAGAGCGGCCGTAATTGGAAATATATTATCACTTGGCTTGGCCTTCTGGCTCTTTAACATTGAATCAGCTTGTAATAAGGTGGCATTTGCCGGCCATAAGGCATGTAAATGTCACATGTTCAATGGGTTGATGCGGCAACAAACTGAGAATTTGTTTTTGCTGAGAGGAGAAGGTTGTTAGGAATAAATGAAATGATGAAATGAGATGCGGCGCGCGGGTACAAACGTGTTTGTTTATTTTGGTTTTCAGATAATCGTCCTGTGGAACTGTGACAAGCCTCTCCCTGCAAAGCACCGCTGGCCCGCCACCACTGTGCCCGTCATCGTCATCGAGGGAGAGAATAAGGTGAGACTCAACACACACACACACACACACACACACTACCTCTGGGATACCTCAGAGGTGCGATCGCTATCATTTGTAATTACATTGCTCATGATATTCTCAAATGGTAAAGCTACTGTATCTCCACACGTTTTTATTCAGTCTGAGAGTTTCTGAGAGTTAATGAGTTTCGATTTGCACTGCGTTCGTTCCATTAAAAGACAGTTTGTGTGGTTTTAATTAGACCTCAGTAATGAGAATTTTACACACTGGTTAAAAAGAATGACTGAAAGGCATGTTGTGTATTGGAAAGATACAGTGGTTAATAATGGAAGGTGCATCTGCGCACATGTACAGTATTTTTCATTCAGTTGTAACTTGAGTTTCTTGACTTTGATCAAAACCAAAATATTAGCTGAAGGGATTAAGTCTTACATTCTGTCGATATATAGGTTGGATATATTTTTTACTCTTTTTAGTTTGATTTTCATTTGTTTTATTCATTCATAGCCAATGATATGTTTAGATTTAGGGATTTAGATCTACAGCTTTAGACATCTTGGTTGATCTAACCGGCCTTTTCCGAATGAACAAACTTTCTCAAAGGATATGGACACCCAATATTTCTTTTTTTCACATTAGTGGTGGATAATTTTCTGTCTGTGGAATTTTTAAGAGGTTTTGATTCTGTGAATATTTGAAATATGTCACTATACTGGCATGTTTAATGATGACTTTATTAGTCCCACCTGTACTTCATGTACTAGACATCCATCTATACCCAATAACTGTAATGCAGGGTTGCTGATAGAGCGAAAGGCAGGATTCCCCCTGGACAGGCCACCAGTCCATCGTAGGACCGACACAGAAGCAGTCTCACTTGCATTAACTCCTAGGGAGACTAAAGAACCCAGCTTAACCTAGCATGCACGTTTTTGGTCTGTACTTGAAGGGAACATTCAAACTCCATCAGAATGGCCAAGCCAGGGAACAGACCGGGATCCTTGCGGTGAACTACCACCATGCTGCAAACATACTAAACAATCCTGTATATTTTTATTGTGTCATTTGAAACAGGGGAACAACATCACAAATCCAAACAGAGACACCAAAGAAACAAGCAAACACTGAAAAGCAAAGGTCACCAGGGCTCAGTCAACTTTGTAAAGTTACATTTTTCACATGGCTGTATCCAGTCTATCTCACTCATTGCACATAAATGTACAGGACTACTTTATAAAACTACAAAAATATACACACGGATACACCCATCTTCATGTACCCTCTTACATATCATTGTGTCTTTCTCAGCCCAAAAGAAGAAGCAAGTCCAGACGAGGACTAAGAAAGATGATTATTCATATTCTTTTAAGTACTCAGTAACCATTTGGACCAATATCTTTGGACTTTTTCTTTACAGAGTCTTACAGAAAAAGTAATCCTGCACTCATTTAGTAGGTGCAGTTTATCAATTTCAGTCCTTGTTATTCCACCATCTATCCGTTTTCTACCACTTTCTAAGGTCAGGTCAAGGCTAAAGCAGAGAAGCTCAGATTTCCTTCCACCGACCGCCTCAATCAGCCCATCCAGGGGAATTCTCAGACATTCCCAGGCATCCAAGAGATACATTGTGTCCTGGGGCTTCCTCCTGATGGGACTTTTTCAGAACATCCCACTAGAGAGGCATCCACGAGGCATCTTAAGCAGATGCCCGAGCCACCTTATCTGGTTCCTCTGATGCAGAGTCCCTCCTGGATGACCGACCGACCGACCTCACGTTCTCTCTAAAAGAGAACCCAGCCACCCTTTCAGCCTTTAATCTCCCTGTCCGTTCTCCCTACACTTGGAAACAAGACCCCCAAATACTTGAAGTCTTCCCCCTTGGGGCTGGAGCTCCTTCCTGTCCATTTTCCAGCAGACAACCGCAAGCTTGAATTTTACGGTGTCGATGATGCAGGAGATGTAGATGATGTGAAGTTGTTTGGTCTTCCTGTATAAACCAAACCCGGAGCAGATCCAGAGGTTGATGTGTGAAAACAACTTCTATGGATAGAATAAATTACCTATAAGAGGCAAAAATTTTTTACATATATTACATAAAATTCAGAAAATGTCCCAAAATAATCCATGCTGTCATAAATTCAATAGAAGCAAAAGCTTTTTAAGAAAATCTGAATAACATGAAAGTCTTTTATTCCAGATAGGTGTCAGATTTCCGGCATAGCTGTGACTGACACATGAAGGAACATTTTTGGCTGTTTGGATGGTCAGGAAGGCACCTTGCCGCATGCCTCGGCGCCGCCGAATGTGACAACCTTATTACGCTTTTCTGTCAGCGGGCGCGTGAAAGTGCTTATTTTAACCTCCGACTGCCTCGTGTCAAAGTTCAGCCGCGGACATTTCCATTCCAACGCGGACCACAGCCGAAGCTTCCCCGCTTGTAAAGGTGCTTTTTTGTGGAGGAGGGGGAGGTGATTAAGGTTTTCTGAGACAACACGTTTCCTCTCATTCTTGCTGGTGAGGACTTAACATCACCTGCCAATCAATGGAAGTGGTTTTCACATCAGCGTCACTCAGCCTGGCTTTATGGTTTTCCTCTCCCTGTTGCTCCGAGTGGTTTCTCCCAAGCTGTCAGTCCCAATGGGAGGCCTGTGAGTGTAACAGTGTGTGTGTGAGAAGCAGCAGAACGGGCTTATCATACTGCCGTTGTGTGTGTGTGTGTGTGTGAGCCAGGCAGCCTGTGGTTTGTTGTGGTTGTGGTGTTTTCTGTGTTTACCGTGGCGAGCCAAGCTGTGTTCTTCCACCCCACAGAGGGAAAGACAGGGAGTGTTTTTCATACCTCTTGCCTTTTTCCTGCCACTTTCTTGCTTATCCCCCGCTCACTTTCATCCTCCTCCTCCTCACACATATCTTCTCCTTTTTTTTCCAGTTTCTCTTTTTATCCTCATTTTGCATCGGCATATCTCCACAATCTATGCAGTTTTCCCTTCCTTTCTCCATGTTTCTGTTATCAAGCGCATTGCCAAGATTTTAGAAATATGGAAATCAGGATTCTGGCTGATCATCTGGTGAACAAACACTCTTTCTTTCTTACTCTGAATTTATTCCTCTGCCCAACCTCAAATACCTCCCACCAGTTTTGTATTGTATTCTTCGGAAAGCGCTCCAACGCAGTCTGTTGCCATATAAGGTTATAAACAAAGGAAACTTCCTGCATTTTTCAACCGGGCTTTAATGCTAATAGATGTGTCGTGTCAAGCAGCTTTAACTTTACACTTGTTTCCTCTGTTCTATAGATTCAGCCGATTAGACTTTGGGAAAAGAACATATATCACAGCAAGCCTTCTAAGCCGGCCGGGCAGCTTTACACAAATCACTGAAAATGCTGTGTGAAAAAGTGAAAAATAATAAGCTGCTGTAACAGGAACACAGTGTCTCTGCCTTTCTGTGTGAATGTGACCCGAGACATCTTTCCATTTGATGAGCAAAAAACAACTCGTATGATATTCTACTCGGATATTTAATAAGCAAAAGTTGCGATGTCTGTCGGTCATCTTCGGAGCAGTTTGTGAAGGTGCAAACGGTGCTTATGAGGCTGGAAAAGGTTACAGAGCATCTCTTAAAGGTTTGTTCGCCCATCTACAGCCAGTGTGTGTGCATAAGAGGAGATTCAGTACCACTGCTGCCCTCACCAGGAGCGGTAATTGTCTTTGAGGTCACAAAAGAATCCAGGGGGGAACTTCCAAGCAGCTGAAGGCCTCCAACATCGACTGTTAATGTTCACGAGTCTGCCACGAAAAGAGCACCGAGCAACAGTGTTATGTGTTTGTGAAGGCTCTGCAGAAAGATCTGTCTGCATTTTATTAAGCATCACATGTGTGAGCCGGAGGGCGGCTGGAAGAGATTCAAAAGGAAATGTTCTGATAGCCGTCTGGGAGCTGAAGCGGCGAGAGCACATTTCAATGCTTTAGAATGAATGAAGTTGGAGTTGTGAACGGCCAGGTCAAAGTGCTGATAGCTCAGCAGGCATCTGCCAATCAGAAGGTTGGAGTTTGACCCTGATGTCCACAGTCCACGTTGATAAAATGCCCTCGGGCAAAACCCCCGATGTCTCCAGTATGTTCGTCAGTATGCGATCATGTCATAGTGACTTAATAGAATAGACTTGGAAATGCAGCGTAGATGTAATCAGGTGAGATCACTATAAAGTGCTTAATATACTGTACACAGTCTTTACCTTTAAATCGGTTAACGGAGAAGTTTGGAAACAATATCCCACAGTGTGTCCAAGATGATGTACACCGATGGCACTATAGTCAGCCACAACATTAAAACTAGAGATGCCTCGATTCCACTTTTTTTTAACATTTGATACCGATTCCGATATTTCGTCATGGATTAACCAATATGGATCAGATACTGATCCGACTCTTTTGTCACTATTAATAATACTGACATGTAATTTGCTTGATGCTAACTTCTAAAAACATCATGTTCGCTGTACAGCAACTGTTCTGGTCCCTGAAATAGAAAGAAAGAAGGAAAATATGCGATAACCGAAGACTTTAGTGACTGCTGTGGCTTTATAAAAACCTAAAGCTCACATCTGATTTAACAGCATTTGTAAATAACAACATTCACAGCTGCCCGATTTCAAATGTTTAAACTGAAATAAAAGTGCAATTTAGTGCAAATATTAAATTGCATTTAAAAAAATCCCAGTGACAGAAAACGTGCAAAGTAAAGTTTAGGATATATGAGATGGTTCCGGTTGGACAATTCTAATAAATAAAAATCTGATACCCAGTCCAGTAATTTTGGCTTGGATCGGACTCGATACACCATCCATATTTAAAACCACTGATGTGACGCCAGTAAAACTGCCCAGCCTGTTACAATCGAGTGTCTGGCTTCTCAAAATATCAATCCAAATAAATACATAACAATCTCAGTTTCTGTATATTTAACAAGTCATGAAAAACAGCAAAAACCAACAGCGAGTTGTTCTTCCTAATGAGTGTCTCAGATTGTCTAATGCCTGATTGATGTTTTCTTCATTAAAATGAGCCGGAGCTGTTATTTATTATGAGGTAATCCCACATCGGCCGTCCTGCTGATTTAATTACTCACTAAAGCACCAAAACTGTTGATATGTACATAAAAATGTATCTAATGAAAGCCTTTGTTTGCTGCTGAATGTGAAGTGTGTATCAATAAGAGGTGAGGTTTTTAGTTTTTATTTGAAGCTGTTTTCCCAGCCCGCTGTACCCTGTTTTCTTCCCTCCGCCCTCCACCTGTTGTCTGAATCCCAGCAGCTCTCCCTGCATTTTAAACACTGAAGGTCCTCACAAGTCCTTTCTGTCTTCCTCCTTTGTCCTTTTCCAGAGGAGATAAAGTGCTGGAGGCAGATTCTTGCCGTAAGAGCTCACATTCCTGGAGAACAGCAGGAAGCCCCGGGCTAATATGTCTCACTTCTAACGTTACAAACCAACCGGGGGCTGGAAACATCAGCCTCTCATCCTCGCTTTATCTCGCTTCCCTGTTTGTCTTGCTGTCACTTTTCTGTCTCTTGTTCCCCCTGTTTTTCGTTGGTATTCTTTCTGTCAACTTCTGGTGGAAAACAAGTGGGAAACATGCAGCTAAGAGACGGGATTGTTTTGTTTTTTTCCTTTCATGCCTGCAGGGTATCACTGTGGTAATGATGACAATGAAGTGAGAGGCAGGGCACCGCTTCTCACCTCTCCGCTAAACTCCCATTTTCTCTCTTCATCTGTAAACACACCTGTCCCTCACACACCTTTTCCCCTCCAGCTTGTTAAATTATGAGCAGCGTCAAAACGGTTGTTTTATGACAGATTAGGCGTGGACTGGGCTCGCATCAAATTTGTAAAAAAGTTTCTCAGTAATGAACCCCTGAACTTACAGCTGCTATCATTCAGATTTAATTACATTGATTTGAAGCTATGTTTTGGTTGTAGGTCCTTTCTTACTACCATTTTATTATAATTAATACACTTGATACCAGGCCACAGACTTTCAATTAATTGTGATGTCAGAAATATAAAAAGATGTTCTCATATTAATATTTAGTTTTGAATCTCTAGAGGTTGCTAATATCTGTAATATTAGAGATGTTTTCCTTTATTCACTTTTTAATCAAATGTAATAATATAAGTAACAGCAAATATATTGGAGCAAAAAGTAAAGAAATGTGTGTGATTGATTATTTTTCCTATACCTATCGTTGTTGTATTATACATTTGAAAGTCGGATTAGTCACCTTCACAATGAGCTGTAACATCTGGCTGTGATATTCCTCTGTTAGTGTAATTAGATAATCCACCAAACCAAAATTAACTTCCTTTTTGTTAATTTAACTAGATGTATCATTGATCTATACATTTAATTGTTAGGGTTAAAAACGAAACAAACGATCACAGAGACAATGCTTTGTAATTATTACTAGAATTTGCAATGAAAAAAATATAAACCTATTGATTGTATAGTAAATAAAGGCTAAAGACAGCTTGTAGTCCAGAATCAACTTGAGTTTCTGTTTAAACCAATAATTTACAAACAGGGAAAAACTTATTGGAACACTTATTTTTCTATTTAATTACTATTTGGGACTCAGGAGATCTGCATTTTTTCCTGCTATATTTTCCTGTTATCTTTAATCTTTCAACTGCAGCAGTCACACACTACATTTAAAGTGGCAATCATGTCATTTAGAACAGGGATGACAACCTGTTTTTCCTTTCATACAACGACCGAAAACCTATGGACCCTCCGCCCATGATGAAACCACACTTGGTTGTATTTTTTCATGAGCCGCTTCTCACCATAAATAATGCATTCTGGCTGTTTCTCTTTGTTAAAATCAAAGTTAAGGTAATTACTGACATATGGTCATAATTTTTTCCCCAGAAGAATGAATCATCTGCACTGAGGAATTTATCAAACATGTCTCATTCATAAATTAGTGCAAACACTGGTTCTGTGTGAATGAAACACACAAGATAAAAAAAACAGATAAAAAGACAAATACACCTCAGCTCGTCTCTTTGTTCTTAATTTAAGTCTTGCACCTGCACCATAAACTGAACATTTGGCCAAACAATTCACAGCATTAAGTACTTGTAAGAGGTGTTATTGTTATAATTTAGGAGACTTGGAGCAATGGCAACTATTAATTTACCATAGTGGTTGGTGGGTGGGTTTGGGCTGGCCAAGAAAGAGAGTTTTCCAAAGAATATGTTATCAGAAACTTAAAAATGGGTTTGTTCTTTGAAAACAGCCAAAAAAGCATTTTTGAATTTCAATCCAAAAAAATAAATAAAACAAACCTGTGAATAGTCGGATGAAGCCAGACGAGTTTAAAACCCAGAGGAAATAAAACCGTTTTATGATGAGAAGGCCATGACTCCATCACGTCTGTACATATCAAAGATGTTGTTTCCTGTTCCATTAATATTTAAAGAGCTTAAAAGAATCTTTCCTCTTTTGCCTTGCCTTTTTAAAAATGTTGTTTACTCCATTATTGACATCATAATGGTCCCAGTCGGGGGGTTTGTGGCTCCCCTTTTCTCTGAATTGGAAGCCGCCTTTTTGTCATTTTGCCCTGTTTGTCAGATAAAACAAACAGAAGACATCATTCTGCCTGCTTCGCCTCTCTGACATTTCCCACCGTTGGTTGAAATGAAAGTCATTTTGTGTGGCAGCTCTACAAAAGCCCAGGCTTTGTGCTGTGTGACAGTAAAGCATGGATTTGTGTTTTTCTTGTATTTGCTGCCCTTCTCTGTAGGAGTGATTAAGACTTGTTGATAGCGAGGTCAGTGCAGGGGTCCAGCAGACAGACGACCGCAGGTGCTGATAGAGGCGAGCACAGCGCTAGTCAGGAAATAAATAGAATAGTTTTTCAGACCTGGCGGTGTTTGCAATACTTTTTTTTTCTATTAAAGTGGATTGAACCAAAGGCAAAATAACTTTAAAAAACAGGCTTTCCCAGCTCTTTGTGTGAGTGTTTACATGCATCAACTGTTTATCTGCGAGTGCTTGTGTGCATCTACACCCATCTGTGTGGGAGGCCGCACACATCCAGTTTACAATCCGCACTCGCTCCGTCATCGAGAAGCCGCTGTTTTCTTATCCCGGCTCCTTTCATCACGGCAACAGACCAAAGACTTCCCATCTAAATATCCTCAAGATGTTGATCTTTCCATCCACCCACCAGGCCTCAGCCACCATCACTCTCTGTGCGCTTCAAGTAAATATTCAAGGACTGCTGTGGATTACACAGTTCGGCTCCATCCGCCATCAAATATACATATTTTCCACAGCAGAGGAGAAGAGGAGCATGTGCCGCATGTATAACATGACTCGCACTGTGTATCCGCTCTGTGTGTTTGGGGGTTTTATTGATTTTTTTTGTTGTTTTTTTTCTGAAGAGGGGCAACGCTGCAGCAGTAATGGAAACTTGAATCAGTGCTCTATCACTGCTGCAAACGACAGGGCACTCCTGCAGAAAAGTGCAGGATATTGGCTTTTCTCTTCTTCTTCTTCTTCATGCACCGCTGTTTGTTGTTGCCGGGGCCTGTTGCCTCTCTGAATCCCATGAATTTGTGAGTAATCATGAAAAATGCATACGCCAGATATTGGAAGCAAAAAGAGATTTATTTTTAGATTTATTTATTTATTTTATTTTCTGGAGGCGAATCTCTGTTTGCCAGAGGAAATGCTCTCCTGAAAAGGTGGAGGCCCATAGATCTCTGCAAGGCTGGTGTTTAAAGCAGAGAAAAAAGAGAACGCTTTCTCTTTTTTTCCCCTTTTTTTTTGTCGTATTTGCTTAAACTGCCTTTATGTCATGACGGTGAAACATGAGGCAATATGAGGGGGAGGCAAACAGAGCGCTCCTGGTGTGACTCTGCAACACCTGAATGAAAACAACCAGTTAGAGCCGGAAAAGTTCAAGTTTTTAATTAATCCCTGCCCTTTTGACTGTTGCCGTGGATACTAGTCAGTTCTTACTTGATAGTGGAAGCAGATGGGAATTTATAGTTGCAGATATTGCAGTCTGCATCACTGCGTTGCGTTGCTGCATTGCTGTTAAGGTGCATGGAAGCTACAGTGTGGAGCACACAGAAACGGTCTGTTTCTGGGTCCCTGATGGAACCAGATAACTGGACCAAGACTTCCTGTTCCCTGCGCCTGTCCTTGTTTTAATGCATTTAAAGAAGCTAAATCATAATCAGAGTATTACTAATGGTTTCTAAATTATATTCCAGCCAGAGCAATCAGCCTTTTTTCCCCCTTTTATGCGTTTACATGCAGCCAAAACCTGCTAAAACATGATCGGCCGAGTCTGCCAACTGACTTATTTTATTTTGATTATTGTTTGCTATACAATGAGATCAGCAGAAAAGTTGATGGCAGCGTTCATAGTTTACATTTGCTTCCCAACTGGCCACAGATCTTTTTTCAGGCTTAAACTCATTTATAGATATATGTCAGCTCGGGTGTTGTCTTTGAGTTATTCTGGACTTTTTTTCTATACACCGCCTGCTTTTCCCGAAAACGTACGGATATCTCTCAGAAAGAAAGAAAACACCCCTGTTTTCCTCTCCTCCTTGTTTTGTCTGCGACTGCTGCTTGACCCAAATAAGTGGCACAAAACGAGTGGGAAAATTTGCCAGCTGGGTCAACTCGAGTGACTAAATCATTTCATAGATTAAACAAAACGCTCTATTTTAAATCCAGCAGCTCATAATTGGAAAAAGACTCTCATTAAATGTTTCCATGGAAACCTCTAAAAAGTAAGTTCAATGGGAAATGTCATCTCTGAGTCAGCATGCAAAAGAAGAAGAAGCATTTTAATAAGAAAAGACATTGTCTGCATATGATTTCAGAGCTCGCGCAGTTTTCAGATATTTCCCCCGATGTTCCGGTCTGATTTCCAGAATCTGAAATGTCTGCCATCCGACCAAATAATCATTTATTAATGCTGGTACAGTCCAAGTGATGCGGTTTTAACTCTGCGGCTTCCCTGCAGGTCATGAGCAGCCGCTTCCTGCCCTACGAGACCATCGTGACCGACGCCGTCCTCAGCCTGGATGAAGACACAGTGCTGTCCACCACAGAGGTAATTTAAGTAGAATAAAAAAGAAAACTTACTTTCCCATTTCTCTCATCTCTTCCTGGCCCTCTTCAGATGAAAAAAAAAAAACAGTGGCACACTCTCCTCATGCTCCAAATGCTCTTCTTTATTGCATTTTCTCTCAATTGTTTTGGATTGAATCCATATCTGTTTGTTCCCTGAGTATTTGAGTCATTTCCATGAAGCTTTCCTCCTCTCTTCCTATCTGCCATCCTGCCAGATAGATTTCCTTGTCTTGCTGTCTTTCCTATTGCCTATCTCATTCTGTTGCATCTGCGAGCCGGGCTTTTCAGGGGCATTTTGTTCCACATGCTGTCAGGACCCTTCCCGGCGCAGCATCATGGGAAGCCAGATGCTGCTGTGTGTGGTTCAGGATGGCAAAGTAGAAGGGCGAAGTCCATCCCTGGAAACAAGCGATGCATTGAAAAACTACAACATAAATGAAAAACTTTGTGCTTTTTTGCAAAGCACAGATGCTGGAATATTTAGAAATGCCAGAATGTACTCAATAAATACTTACTTTGAAAAATGTCTACAAATTTATTCTTTGCTATTTATGCAATATTTTTAAAAAGTAGTGGAAAAACGGAACCACATTAACTATTTGGTATTCGGCATTTGGCCAGCATTTTAATGTTATTCTGCTTCGGCCGCAAATTTTTATTTGGGTGCATCCCTACTGGAAACTAAATCCAACTTCCAAAACAAGAGTGTTGAGTACAAAGAAACATCAGAGCAAGTTCAGAGAAACATAAAAGTTATTTTCCACTGATCCATCCCTTTTTGATTGATGTAGTTTTAATTCTACATTAGATATCTTGAGTCTTGGAAGGGAATGATCTTCTCGTCCATTTCATATTCAGCTGTTCCCTTCAGGCTTCACCACCATGAAGCATCTGCCTGAACACATTCTCGCTTACACCAGCTAATTTCACATCCTCTTTCACTACATCCACAAACCTCCTCTTTGCTCTTCCCGCCTGTAGTTGGAACCTCAGCCTCATTCTACCGACACTCACTATCGCTAGTCTGGCCTTTCTGACTTTTGTCTCCAACATGTTCTGTCCCTCTCTTTCCTGTCACATAAGAAGAGAACATTGAGTCTCTGCTGTTCTTAGGGCCATCTGGTACACCTTTCCTTTTATTCTAGCTGTTACTTTATCACATCGCACTTTCCTGCACCTGTTCCGACAAGTTTCTTCTCCGCTTCTCATGGTTGATCTACACTGTTGACCTCATGTTACTTATAATCCTCCACCTTCCTTATCTCTACTCCCCGTAACTCTTCCGCTGCTCTGTTTTGCCGCTGCTAATCTTCATCCCTCTCCCTAAACTCTGCATCTTTAGTTTATTCTCCACCTGTTCCCAGATCAGTGTCACTGCGTACATCCGAGTCCGTGTCCTGTCTGAATTCATCTGTTGGCTTTAAAAGGGAATAGTGAGGAGGAGAAATATCCCTAAGTCGCTGCAAGCAGCCGATAAAAAGCATGTCCAGTGCTGCAGAGTGGTTTGTTTTACGCATTCTGTGGGTACAGCGCAGTGTGTTAGTGTGTGTTGGGAAGGAAAAGGAGCGGTTTGAGGAGCTGTCGAGGCCTTTTTGATGTTTTTGTTTCATTATTTGATTGAGCGCTTTGATCGTCGCCTCAGAAGTCGACGGCAAGTAGCTGCTTGGATGGACCGCCTCGCGTTTGAGCTTCTGCCTGTATTGTGTGTTCACTAAAGTGTGTTTAAGTGTGCGCTTTCTTTGTTAGGGCTCCCTGTAGCCTCTTTCATCCAACCCCTTTTGGGTTTTTCATAAACACTTCACTGTAAATAGATATAATTTTTCAGCTTTGGTTGCACACACACACACACACACACACACACACACACACACACACACATAAAAAGTATAATTAAATTCCTCAGCATTGTGGGGAAATATTCCACAACAGTACTTTCAGAGGGTTTATACTCCTTAATTAAAAACATTAAAATTAAGATCATTATTTATCTCTCAGCTGTGTAACATTAATAAAAGCAGTTTGTCTTATTTGTTATAAATACCTGTCAGTGTTTAGTAGGTCTGAATATGTTTTTCTTACGTTATTTCAGCTACTAAATGTTTTTCCTAAAGATTTTTTGGGCTTTAACAGCAATGCTGTTTTAGGGTGTAGAAATGTTAAGAAAAAGTTCATCAGAATTGCAAAATAGAACAGAAAATGTTTTGGCTGGCTGTAATGGCATCTTATCTAAGTGCACCTCTAATCCTTACAAACAACAGTATCATAATAAATTTACTTTGATTAAATTCAGTTCCTGTAAGTTCCATCAGCAGTGGGAAACATAAGTAATCAGAGTACATCCTTGGAGTTACTCCACATTCTCTATAATGATGGTAACAACAACATCTAACCTGTGTGTGTTAGATTTTAAGCTACAACGATCTCCGTGGAAGAGATCCGAGTGTTTAATCTGTGTGTGTGTTCATCCAGGTGGACTTTGCCTTCACCGTCTGGCAGAGTTTTCCGGAGCGAATCGTGGGTTATCCGGCCCGCAGCCACTTCTGGGACAGCAACAAGGAGCGCTGGGGTTACACATCCAAATGGACCAATGATTACTCCATGGTCCTGACAGGCGCTGCCATCTTCCACAGGTACGTCCCCACCCCCGCACCTTTCTACCCTCTGCCCCCTCCTCTGGTCACCCAAAACTGCTGATCTCCACGTGAGGCTCTGCTTTCCCGCTCCATCCCTCTTTCTCGTTCTACAGGGATCACCGTTTATGCTCCCCTCTGCTCTCCAGCGGTCGCTTGTCTTCCTTTTGATGGAGCACTTTGATGCAGTGATCTGTAGATCACAAAGTAGATGTGATGTTCGGCGAAGCACAGCCTCAGGAAACCGGTGTTTTTGACACAGAGTGCGTTTTATCAAAAAATGTCAATTTGTCTGCTACGCAGCCCTCTGTAGTTCCAACATGAAGTTCAACTAAAGCCCTGTCAGCTTTAATACGGCTTCACTCCGCTGGGATGAGAGCAGGCCATTAAGCAGGAGTCAGCCAATCATTACAGCCCAACGCTTAATCACTTTCAATAAGGCGCTCATTCAATCCATTCAACAACGTGAAGTCATCAGCAGCGAAACCTGGAATCTGACTCTTTCTGGAATAAGTGATGTGTTTAAATAAGTCAGTTTGTAATGATGATGCTCTTTCTCCTGATTTTCCAGGTACTATCACTACCTGTACACCAACTACTTACCCACGAGCCTAAAGAACATGGTGGACCAGCTGGCCAACTGCGAGGACATCCTGATGAACTTCCTGGTCTCTGCTGTCACCAAGCTGCCCCCCATTAAGGTCACACAGAAGAAACAGTACAAAGAAACCATGATGGGACAGGTGAGAGGACTTTTCCAATACTTTTCATTGAGATGACCTTGTAATTTAACTTCTTTCAGTAAGTGGAAGACCAGAAACCTGCTTCCCGTCAAATAGTCTTTACAGGAAATGATTTTGGAATAGGAGGTTATTATGTTATAATCTTTGAACGTGTCCTCCCTTTTATGAGCTCTGTTAAGTTTTTCTTCCCATCATACGACTGCTATGGCTTTTCAGCCGGAGTAAAACTCTGTCCAATGAAATCCCTGCTCGGGCCTGTGGGTAAATCGTTCAAGTCACACAGACAAAAGCAGAGAAAGGTCGTGTCACTTCTGCAGCTTTCCAACTTCCCAAATATGAAATGTAATGTGGCCGAAGATTGAGAAACGTTAACGTCAGCCGTCGCTGTGGGATGCTTTCCTTTGTCACTGTGCTAAAATAGATGATGATTGAATCCAAGAATGCAGAAAGATGAATTTCAACTCTAATATCCGGTTTTCCCAACATTGTAAAGTAAACTTAAGTTTCCCTTTGTTTATGAATATTTTGCAAATATGTTTATTAACACTGATTTGATTGTGGATTTAAGCAAATAATCCTTTTATTTTTACTATTTATTCATTGTTTTTGGATAATTTATTCTGAATCCCATTATTTTAAAAATGTTCATAATAACAAAATCAAAAGTCAATGATAAAAACTGTTCCTATTGATAACAAAAACAGATTTACTAAAATAATTATGTTTTATTCTCTTTGAATATGTGCCGCCATTTTTACTATGGTGCCTCTGAATGGACAAACTATTCTCAGAGTGAACTGAGAACACTGTGAGCTTTAAAACTGCAGTACTGGCCTTGTTTGATAGGTGCTAGAGCACAGTTTGCCTTCAGGCACCAAAGGTTACCTTTTTTGCCGTCATTACTGCACCTGAGCCCACTGGATCCACTAAAAGACCGTGGCCACCGTCCATTCACATGTGTTTTAGCATTTGAAGAAATTTCCATGCTCATCTTTACCACTAGTTATCTGTACTTGTTGCACATTGTGCCTTTTATTGGTATATTTTATTTCTGTGTAGTTTTATTCATCTTTAACACATTATCTAAATCTATATTTCACTTGTTCAAACTCATCTAGATATCAGTGAGCCCGTAATTCCCCATAGTAACAATGTAAGAGTCATTTCTGCAGGTGTGTGATTGTCTTAAAGACAAAAGTAAAGATGCATTAAAGCTGCTTTTGTTTTCAAAACTGTTTTCTTGCTGCACCTTCTCTTCACTCTACGCTCCTCCTGTAAATCCAGCTCCTGCTTTGCAGAGGTAGGGTTCCTTTTTCCTTTTAGAGATCAATGAGTAGAGATGACCTGGCCATTACAGTGACCTGAAGCCCCTCCGCTGAGGCCAGATTGCTGCTCCTCCTTGATCCCTAAAAGAAAAGAGTCATCTTACCCGCTGCAGTGAAGGATGCAAAACCTTAGTGAGGAGTTGGAATTGGGCTTTAATCAGCTCTTCTTCCTCATTTTCTCTTTTCTTTTTATTCCCACCAGTCCTCTAGAGCTTCCCGCTGGGCCGACCCGGACCACTTCGCCCAGCGGCAGACCTGCATGAACAAGTTCGCCAGCTGGTTTGGCACCATGCCGCTGGTCCATTCCCAGATGAGACTGGACCCTGTCCTCTTTAAGGACCAGGTCTCCATCCTCCGCAAGAAATACAGGGACATCGAGAGGCTCTGACAGGACCGCCGCCCCCTCGGGGGAGACCCCACGCAGGGGGAGGCACACGAGAGAGACTCTGTGGAGAGCCGGAGGGGTAGTCGGACTCCAGCGGGACTGACGGGGAGAGACGCTGCTCTGTCTTCCACTCAGCACATTGCCAATGACCACAGCGCCGCTGCTGCCAGGACGTGATGCAGGAGGGGGATAGAAAGCCAACCAGCAGATGACGTTTGAATATGAAAGGAAAAAAAAAAAGAAACAATGCAAACAGAGAAACGGATGGACAAGCCAAACAGAACTGTACGGTTCACCAATGTGCACACACACAGCACACACTACTGACGACTACAACTATTGGATAGAGTATTTTTTGTACGACAAGGATGCTTCAACTCTGCACACGTACAAGAGGGAAGGTGTTTGTGATCGCTAAATGGCAACCCAACCCACCACAGCAACCCCACCTTTGTCTGCATCAGGACATGATTACTGGACTCACTAAATTACCGGCTTTAGAGCTTGAGATTATTTTTGTTTTCAGAGTACAAAAAGGTAAACAGCAGCACCCAAAGCTGTTACTCCAGTGGCCTGCCTTCTTTTTTTTTTTTTTTCTTTTTTTTTTCTTTTTCGTTTTCTTAAAAGATTAAAGCGGCTATCATTTCCTGATGGCTTCAGCTATGGATACACATTCTTACGCCTGCAGCCTGGAAACATCCAGCCTTCGCCGTCTCTGGCTCATTCAATGTTGTTGATACGGCTTTTTTCGAACAATCCGCCTCCCTGTTATCGCGGAGATAAGTTAGAAAAACATCTCATGTCCCATTTTCTCTCTCACACTCGCCACAGCGGTTGTACTGTTCTCATCTCCTGGGGGGGGGGGCGGGGGGGGGGGGGGGGGGGG
>JAVQJG010296948.1:0-13303 GCA_036024015.1 Craterocephalus amniculus | reverse complement strand
TCGGCTAACAGTGAGCTATGGCAGTCCAAAGCCAGTGACAACCTCAGTGAGCCCACACTTGGACTATGCTGGGACTGTTTGACTGACACCTTAAGCTATAAGCCTAGCCAAGCTGAACCAGTAGATGCCACTCTCTGCCACGTTTACAGTGTTCTGGCGAAACTGTACGACCCTTTGGGCTACATTGTTCCTTTCACAACGAGATGCAAAGTGCTGATCCAGGACATGTGGAAGTCCAACATTGGCTGGGACAAGAAGATCCACCCTGCTGAGCTTCTGGAAAAATGGATGAGCTGGGTGCAAGAAATTCCCATTCTGCAACATCTCAAGCTGCCTCGTTCCTTCAGACCAGCCACATTTAACATTGCCACAGCATCCAGTCGTATCCACATATACCATACAACCTGCAACCAACAGAGGCCAAAATATGAACCACAAAAACCCTTATATAAGAGATTTAAGAGCGCTCAGATGCTCTTTCTCCACACCCTGGTTGTCTCCAGAGTCACACAGAAGAGACAAGTATTACTGATACCGATACTGAATACTGAATAGTATAAAATATCATCAACATTGTCACAAAATAATGAATTAAATGTTATTCCTTTTTATCTTACAATTGTTTAGAAAAAAAATAAAGTCAACAAATTAGCAAAAATAAAAGCAAAACTTATTTGTTTGCTCTCATTCAAGCTTTTTGCCCCCAAAGAAAAGTATCTATCTGCAACAATACTAGCCTAGGTATTGATCTGCCCAGCCCTATGACCCTACTTAATATCAGCAGATTATAAAGTTATGGTTCAAGGGCGTGAGCTTATGAAATTAATTTATCATTTGCTTCAACTAAAATGCATTTTGTGTACCATCACGACAACACATGTGTAAAAGATCTAGTTTTCTTTGATCTGCCTGTGTTAGTTATTTGAGGCTGGGAAATTCTTTTCTATTTTACAATTTACTTTTCCCTGCATTAAACTAGATTTCAATTACAATTATTTCATGAGTTGTTCAATTTCATTCAAATTTACACACTTTATCCTTAAATTCAACAGATATACACTGCTAGCGTATATCAAAAGCATGTTTTGCATGACGGGTTAAACAGGACATGACAGATGTAATGTTTATTCTGAACTCACATTTACACAGTTTATTTACTTTGCAATGTGTACTGGCAGTACTTGTTCCCAAGCATCTTTGGTAATCTTTTGTGGAGTCCAAATTCTGACTCATGGTAGATAGTTGTGCCAGTCTACCAGATGACAAACTATTTGTAAGGTGTAAAATAGAAAGTAAGAGTGTGTAAGCCAGTCATAGACCCAAAAACAAAGAAAGTTTGCCTAAACGGGATTCAGATTCATATTTGTTTTGCATTACATCAGTGATGTAATACTTTGTTCTCAGCTCTGCGCATAAAAAATATTTTTTTTATCTATAACTACTCAAGAAATCAGCAGCAAACGTTTTGATGAGGACCAGAGGGCGGGACCCCATTTCATCAGTTTTAAAGTCAGCATTAGCTCCCTGTGTGTTTCAGGATTGGTTTTATGGTTCTTTTTAGAAGTTAATACATGTCTTTATGGTCTTAGGCCTTCTTATTTGTCTGGCCTCTTTTAGTATTCATTTTAAAATTGTAGTTATTGCATGCAAAGCCTTGCATGGCTAATCCCCTGTTTACACATCGCCTTACCACAGCAAGTAGGATCTGGTAGGGTTTGCTGGTTGTCCATCGATTAAGAATTAGAACAAAAGGTGACTGTGCATTCAAGGTTGTCGCCCCGAAACTCTGGACAGCTCTCAATTTAATCGTTTGGTCTAGAGACTTTTAAAAAGCAGTTTAAGACCCATTTATTTAAGCAGGAGTTTTCATTATTTTATGATATGAATTTTATTTATTGTTTACTTTTATTTATTTGCTCTATTGTTGTTTTTAACTTGTTTGACCTATTGTATGATTGTGTTTCTTATTACTGTAAAAGACTGGTGAGAAGTGCTAAAATTGCCTTACTTAGGTACTTACCATTTCCATTGTGTCTTGTCCACAGTATGGGGTTGTTATTCTGTAGTTATTTTCCTGGGGCCTATTTCAAGAAGCAGGGTTAACATACTCAGCGTTTCCACAAAACCCGCTTCTTGAAATAGGCCCCTTGTTGTTCTGGATCAGCCCACCCCCATTGTGATTGTTTGATCAAATTACAAAGCAACACATTGCACCAAAAAGGTTAACTTTGACAAAATCGTGAATAAATAGACCACATTGATTGATATTGAGTAAACATGGTCTAGTACAGATAAAAGGGAGAAATTTTACTATCTATTTAAGTAAATAATAACATTAGAATAATTGTTGGTGAAAATCTTTTGTCAAAATATCATATCTTGCAGAAAGTAGGTACTCTGGCCAGTAGGTGGCACTACCAAAATTCTACCGGATTTCGGTCTTGTTTACTTCCGGGGCATTTTCAGTCGCTCCATTTGCGGCGTTGGTCATGTTTTCCTGTTGTTGATGTGTATTGACTGCGATTACTTTGTTTTTGGTGAAAAGGGAGAAGTTTTCCTAACCCGGTATAGTACTAAAACATTTTCACCACAATGTCTGAGGTAAGACTTTGAATTTGTCTTTGTTACGTCTCAGACGCTACCGAAAAGACACAATGTAGGACCCGGCTAATTACAGGAACGGTTAACGTTTACATTGATGTGTGTGTAGCATAAGTTAAAGTCCTGGATGCTGGGATATTTTTCATTGGTTTCGTACAACATTTGTTTAAACTCTATAATTTCTCTGCAGGACGTCCAGAAGCATTCAGTCCACACTCTGGTCTTCAGATCTCTGAAAAGGACTCATGACATGTTTGTGTCAGACCACGCTAAGGCCATCGCAGTGGACGAGGAAAGGTAAATGTGACAAGTCGAAGTCACAAAGTAGCATTTAATTGCATTTTAATATATTTTATTAATCTATTACTTCATTTATTAACTGCTGCACTTGCGTACTTATCAAAATAGTTACACATCAAAATTAGTAGAGCTATAAGTAGCTCAATTTTTATGTTTACTGTAAATCGGTTTGAGTTCATTTTGTACAAAGAAGACGGAATCTTTCTAACTATGGATTTAGCTGTATTTTTTATGCATTTCTATATCACTGACAAATTTAAAATCTGAAGCCGTTGTTGATTAAATCTGTCTCGTCCCTTCAAAGTCTTTAGGCTGACAAAACATAAATTAATTTAACATATTTGTGGATAAATTCCTAATAAATTAGATATTTGATTGGTGCAAATCTCAAATGGGAAAAAGAAGATGAATTAGTAAAATAAGGACTTTGACATTACCAGCTCTTGACACACTAATCAACCTGATTAATTCCTTTGTACAATGATTGTGCATGACATCAGACAAAATGCATATTGATTTGATACACTTTTTTCTGCATTTTCAGCCATAAATTGAAGATGGGCATTAAACTGAAAGCAGAATACAGCCAAGTCTTACACATGCCCGTCCTGAAGGAAGGGAAAGACAGAATCCCGCAGCAACCAGGAAGCCTGCACGTCCACCAAAGCTACGCACAACCAGGTGAGGAGAAAACTGATTTTACACATCCTCACAGTCATGTTGATATTTGATTAATGGTTAAAAGAAGTGGGTTTCCTTTTTTCTCTTTCACAATTACATTTCCTAAAGAAATTTAAGTTTAAGAATAAATGTGTATTTGTTATGATTTTCAAATCATGTATTTTAGGTGATGACCCTGAGTACCTGATTACTGGGACACATGCTTATCCCTCTGGACCTGGTAAATATAATTCCTTAAGCCAAACTTGGAATTTTTGCCATTTTTAGTTTTTTATTTTTCTTTTTTTTTTTTTAACAAACTTACTCAACAGGAGTGGCTTTGACAGCTGACACAAAGATGCACAGGAATCCCAGCGAGGCTGGGGTACATTCCATGGCACTGGCCTTACCACCTTCACAGGCTAGGTAAACTTTTTCTTGTACACTGTCAAAAACAAGTCAGTTAATGGTAAAAAAAGAAATGTATAAGGAGCTTGAGATAAAGTGAGTGACGTCTTTCATTAAAGAAGTTTTTTTTCTCTGTTGGGCAATATTAGGCAGGACATTAGCCGCACTGCAGCCAGCGTTGCTGACATCCACCATCATGCAGGAGGAGCAGAGAGAGTTCATCCTCGTTCGACTGCAGTGGTAGGCTGGTAGTCTAGTCCTACATTTACTTTATCAAATAACCTATTTATCTTTGCAGCTTATGCTGGAAAAAAACACAAAACTAATAATAACAAGTATGTGTATTTCAGTCACTGCTGGATGGAGGTGCCACCAGAAATTCTACACTCATGAGAAGAGCACCAACGATGCCGAAACCCCAGTGGCATCCACCATGGAAGCTGTTTCGGGTAACTATGTTTCAGTTCATCTTTTCTTTGTGTTTAGTTCAATAATAGTGTTTAAAGCTTGGATGTTGAATGTGTGTTTTGTGTGGGTCCTCTGAAAGGTCATCAGCGGTCATCTTGGTTGGGTCAGATCCATCGCTGTGGAGCCTGGGAATCAGTGGTTTGTCACAGGTTCTGCGGATAGAACCATAAAGGTCAGTAATCCTGATTAAGGTCACTTTATCAGCTCATTATTGGATTTGTTATAAAAGTGGGGAGAAATATAGCATGTTGAGTATTCACTATCAAGCTCTCTTATCCTTTAAGTATAAAACAGTGGTCAACCCTCACCTTTGTTTACAGTGTGGTTGATATGTTTTTCAAACCCATAACGATACTAGGTGAACATGAGAGCTTATCATTTTATCGTTAAGACGCACATAGTGAAGTTGCATCCTCCCTGTCACATGATGACCGCTTTAAATTGCAGATTAAGACCAAAGCATCACAACCTTCAGTCTTCTCACCTTTAAATTTTTATGTTCTGCTTGCCTTCTCAAGTCACTCAATTAATTATTCCTATCATCTTTTTAACAAGAGGCATCAAACCATTTAAGTTGATGTATTTCGTATTTGTGTAAACAGCCCAACTTTGGCTGATAACAGCACTATCACTTTAGGGTTAACAGCTGCGCGTCACATGAGTTGACAAGCAATATCAAATCCCCCTTTTTATGGGTAAGATGTTACTGGAAATGTTTCCAAGCATGACAGTTTTGGCTATGATATGACTTGGTTTCTGTTTGACTCTCCAGATCTGGGACCTGGCCAGTGGAAAACTCAAACTCTCTCTGACCGGACACATCAGTACAGTACGTGGGGTGGCAGTGAGCAACCGAAGCCCTTACCTCTTCTCCTGTGGAGAAGACAAGCAAGTCAAATGTTGGGATCTGGAGTACAACAAGGTACACATTTAAAATGAGGCAGCAGGAAGTAATTATAAGTGAATCTTTTTTAAATGACATAAAATCAAAGATCAGCATTTTGTTGTGCGTGTTTGTGTTTTTTTTTCCTAGTAGTGGTGTTTTGGCATTCCCATGACTGTTTGAGTTTCTGTTTAGGTTATCAGGCACTACCACGGGCACCTCAGTGCTGTGTATGATTTGGATCTACATCCAACCATTGATGTGCTTGTGACATGCAGCAGAGACGCCACTGCAAGAGTAAGTTGTTGCTGTGGAGGTGTTGAAAGAGTGACCTTATTAGGTTACTTGTTTGTATCCAAATCAACAAGGAGGAAAGTTTACTGATCGCAGTTAAATTCATGGAATAAAGTTTTAAATTTGGAGTCATTTAGATATAAAACTGAGGTTATGTTTGTCATCAGATTAGAGCAACTGTGCATATTGGATTTTGTATTTAGTCAGTTTCATCTTCAGTTATGCATGTTGGGCAAGAAATTTGAACTTGTTTTCCATCAGTCACTTAGGGTTAGATAAAGTCAAATCTGACCAGTTTTCCTCCTTTCTCCTACAGGTGTGGGATATCAGGACAAAAGCTAACGTGCACACGCTAGCTGGTCACACCAACACAGTCGCAACAGTGAGATGCCAAGCAGCAGAACCTCAAGTTATCACTGGTAAATATTTGTTTTTATTTTAATGACACAAAGTTTGCTGCTGTGTGTAACTCCTTTATTAGTGTTTTTTTCCAACAAGGCAAGGCAAGTTTATTTATATAGCGCTTTTCAGGTCCAAGACAATTCAAAGTGCTTAACATAACAACTTAGATGCTTTCTGGTAATGCGTGTGTTTGCAGGCAGCCACGATTCGACCATAAGGCTGTGGGATCTGGTTGCTGGAAAAACCAGAGCGACTCTGACAAACCACAAGAAGTCTGTCCGAACTCTTGTGCTGCACCCCAGGCAGTAAGTGAACAGATACAGGAAATACGCTTTATAAGAGAAATCTTTGAATGGAAACAGAATAACTGTCCAAATTTCTTATTTAAAGAAATAAAACGATCAAAAAAGTGTCAATCCAACTCACGGGGTATATCTAAAAGAGATTTCAGGAAAAAACTCAATAAGATTCATTCATAAAGAACATCTGAGCTGCCTTATAGTTCTTGAAACAGAATCTGAGCATTAAGATTGCAGCGCTGCAATAAATGATGTTACAGAAACAGAAGTGGAGATGTCTGATGTCTACATGGTCGTGTTCTTGCTCTACAGATACACATTTGCCTCAGGATCAGCCGATAACATCAAACAATGGATGTTCCCAGACGGCAACTTCATCCAGAATCTTTCAGGCCACAACGCCATCATCAACACTCTGGCCGTTAACTCCGATGGTGTGCTGGTGTCTGGAGGTATAACATGCTGTTTTACAGATTTCATCAAGAGCTTGTTTGTCTTGACTTTGGGGGGGAAAAAAAGTCATCAATTTTTAGATTAAGTGTGAAATCAGAGTTAATCATGCACATATATTTACTCTCCTCCCCCGGTAGCTGACAATGGTACCATCCACATGTGGGATTGGAGGACGGGCTACAACTTCCAGCGGATTCATGCAGCCGTTCAGCCCGGGTCTCTGGACAGCGAGTCGGGAATCTTTGCCTGCGTGTTCGACCACTCGGAGAGCCGACTGATCACCGCAGAGGCTGACAAGACCATTAAAGTGTACAAAGAGGACGACACAGCTGTAAGCTATGCAGATGAATCAAAGGAGGTTTCTGTGCTAATTCCAGGGCAACAGAATATAATTGGGCAACTTTTTTCTTTTTTTCTTTCTTGCAGACCGAAGAAACCCACCCAGTCAACTGGAAACCAGAAATCCTCAAGAGAAAAAGATTCTGAAGTTGTTACTTCTTCTGTTTTTTTTCTTTGTTTTTTTTTCTATACTTTTAATTTTTATCTCAGTAATGGTGAATTTTATTTCTACCAAATCCTGTTTCAGTGCCCCTTCCGAGTTTTGCTTGCTAGTTTTCCATCAGGCAGACGGCTAAAGTAACTCAGGAGCTGTCCGTCATGCTCGCGTTATTCAAGCAACCATTTGCAGTCCTCATTGTATGATGTCAGTCCAGTAAAGCTGTCATCTTGGACTGCCAAGAACCTCCCCGAGTGTCTGTTCTTGATGATGACGGCTCTCTGATGGCTCTGGTAAGTCTAATCGACTAACAGAAGCCACTCTTCAGATTCAGAGGGATGGACCTCACAGTGGGCCTGATTCCTCTCAAGGTCAAGGCCTGCAACAGGACAGAAATGATATTTTTGACTTAGTGAAGTAAGCAGTTGTGCAAACATGGAAACAAACTGTTCTTTCTTCATGTGAATTTTATTTTGCTCCATTTTATTAAAGACCACATTTTTCACATAGCCACCTTGTTTCTGTTTTGTTCATAATTAAGATGAGTTTCTGTTCTTACCAAGGTATCTGTTGGTAGCAGTGTTCCTGTAGTAATTTACAGCCGCTTCCCTTGATCTCCCAGTAAGCATGATCTCCAGGCATCTGACTGAGCTCCACTGTGTTCTTGATGTCACCATCTTGCTCACCTGTTGGTCCACATTATAGAGTGTCACTTTGTCTGAGCAACAGGAATTGAGTCTCACAGTATATATGTAGAAAAAGAATTCATCCATAAAATCCCCAGTAATTGTTGCCTCTTTTTATTTGAAATATAAGATACTAAAGTCCTTTTTGTCTAGTTTTCATAACACTTGATGTCTCTGTTTTTTGGGTTTTATCTGACATCCTTGTTACACGGCACTTCACAAATAATACATTTTAGAGCACTTCACTTTTGTAAAAAACATCTCAAAGTGCTACAAGGGAAAAAATAGATAAAAACACACTGCAACTAAAACAGTAGTAAAAAGGAGCCTAATTGGTGAATGAGTGAAACGGACTCAAACAAAAGATAAAAAAGATAAAGCAAATGATTTTTGCTGACCAATTGAGCTTATAAAATGTTTTAATTGAGCTAATCCAGAGTGCATCTTAAATGACTAATAAACATTTCTCTTGTCAAATCATATAATTTCTTAGCAGTGGCAATTTATTCTCATTCTGAGGCTTGGGCTGTTTACCAGACGAGTGTTGTGATGGTATCTCAGGCTTCTTAGTATTTATGACGTAATTTCTTAATACAGACCAATAATTTGGATAATCTAAAAATTGTTTGTAATCGGTCACAAAGAAAAAGTAGTGTTGCTATGGAAAGTTTTGTTTCCATGTCTACCTGAGTCATGAATGTAGAGATCTGAGACAGCGTGAGAAAAGCTTCGGTCGGGTTTCCTCTTCATGAGGGCTTTTGTGGGCCCCAGCTGATCAACCGCATCTTTTTCATTCCTCAGCTGTCAGGAGGTGGCCGGCATTAAACATGATCTCCTCCTCCAGAGCCTGGAGGCTCATCTCAAAGTGCTCTACATCCATTTCTGCATTTCTACATGAAAACAGCGTTCACAACACCTGTATAACACTTCAGATGTGCACACATTTAAATCATCTATGAGCTATTTTTAAATCTCGCCTCACTTTTTACATAGACTTCAAAACAAAAATTCTCTCACATTTAATTACCATCCACTCCTGAGAGGATCAGATGGATTAAACGTATCTGTCCTGCTCACCTGAAGTCAACCCACAGCAGCCCTGCGGAGATCAGTCCCAGCCACTCACTGGCCTCCCAGTTGTGGGCCAGCATCACCGGCACGATGATGACCTCCCTCATGTCGGCATAGCTGAGCTCCTTCTTGCAGCTGCGGGACTTTTTTTTTTACTACTACTATCATACTTGTGACCAGTTCAGGATGAACTCTTCCAAAGTAGGAGCTGGGATGGGATCCAGCCCTGCATGACCCATGCATCAAAATCAGCAGGAATGGAAAACTGATGGGATTCGTGAATATTTAAGTTGCAGTTATACAGTTTATCAAACTAAAAGCAAAGCTCAGTCTGAATGTAATATATTCTAAGATTTGTTATTAATTTCACATATAGTTCCTGTGGTGTTTCCCTTGAGATTACAAAATAAAACTGAACAAAGCATGAAGCCAAATACTTTCTACAGGGCACATTTCAAAGAGCAGGCTTTATTATTTGTAAATTCATGAGTATCGTTTTTTATATACTATTGTTTTTTGTGGATGCAATTATTCATAGGTAGGAAGAATACAATGAAATTGTCCAAACTTTAAGGTGCGTGTTTGTCCTCCTTTTCTTTTTTTCCCCTTTTTTCAGTAGAGGGAGCCACTCCAACATGTTATAAGCTCTTAACAAATAAGACATTTATTGTTTGACCGTTCTGCTTTTTCTCAATTCGAGTGAGCGAGAGAAAATTTGTAAATCCCGGTTATTAATTTTAGACAACCTCCCCCGGCTGTCCGGGTCATTTTGATCCTCAGCAGGTCAGAGATAACAAGCCACCTGTCAGCACTGAAGGTTAATCTCTCGCCCTAATTAAGTAACCGTGGCCACAGATGGAACCGACTGGCGTGCGTGTGCGGGCTGCGAGGAGGAGCGTTCAGTGCGCGCGCGCACTTGGTAAACTATTGGTCACTTGGAATTGTTGTGTTGTGTGAGGATTTGCGCAACAGAGTGTTTGGATTCTGCTCCGCTAAAACTCGCCCAACAAGCGCTTCTAATCCTGTGATGGAGGATGACCGCGGTCCGCTTTTCCGCGCGCAAAAACGCGCCTTTCATTTCGCGACTTTTGCTTTAAAAAGGGCTCTAAAATGCGAGTGAGCTTCGAGATGAAAAAATGTAGCCATACTCCGCTTTTTTAACGAGACAAAAGCCAAAGCCATGTGTAGAGGAGGAATGGGTCGCTGTGATGCCGCAGCTTCCCTCCTTCGGACGCTCGTCCTGGCGCTGCTTTGCGCGCAGGCAACGGGACAGGTGTTCAACCTGACGCTCTCTGTTAAAGAAGGTCTACCGGCAGAAACCATCGTTGGAGATCTTGGAGCCGTGTTAAGCAGACCCAGCACAGGATTCTTCATCTCGGAGAGCAGAGATTCCTATGTTTTCAGAGATCTGGAGATAGACGCGGACACGGGCATCATCTCCACGGCTGTGATCTTGGACAGAGAGAGCACAGATGAATATGAGTTTGTTGCAGCCACCCTCACTGGAGAAATGATACGAGTGAGGATAAAGGTGGAGGACGTGAACGACCACGCACCTGTGTTTCCAGCTGAGAAGGTGGATCTGGAAATTTCTGAGCTAAGCCCTCTGGGGAGTCGGTTTCAGCTGGAAGGAGCAAAAGACCAGGATGTGGGGGAGTTTGGTACCCAGGGATACAGGATCACACAGAGGGAGATGGCTGACTTGTTCCATCTGGATTATCGCAGTGAGAACCACCTCAGCCTGGATCTCATCATTAGCAGCAAACTAGACAGAGAAACACAAGACTTCTACTCCTTAACCATTGAGGCATTCGATGGGGGGATCCCAGCCAGGACAGGGACCCTGATGGTGAGCATCCATGTTCTGGATGAGAACGACAACCCTCCTGTGTTCAACCAGACTGAGTACCACGCCTCAATCCGTGAGGATACCCCTGTCGGGTCTGTCGTTTCTCAGGTGCACGCTACCGACCGTGACCGGGCTGAAAACGGCAGAATTTTCTACGAGATCAACAGGCGACAGAGTGACCCGAATGAAGCTTTCTCCATCAATCAAACCACTGGGTTGGTTTATCTCAACAAGCCGCTTGATTTTGAGATTCAGGCGTTTCATGAGCTGATCATCACCGCAAGAGATAACGGTGCGCAACCTGAATTCAGCAGCACTTTCGTAGGTGTCAAGGTGCTCAATATCAATGATAACAGCCCCACCATCAATGTCCTGTTTCTCAGTGAGACGGGAGACTCGGTGGTCTCAGAGGCAGCGTCAGTCGGAGACTACGTCGCTCGGATTTCAGTGTCGGATCCAGACCTGGAGGATGAGAGGATCACCGTAACGCTTGATGGAGGGAATGGAAAGTTCACTCTCAAGCAAACAGATGATTCTCTGTATGCCCTGTGTGTTAACGCTGAGCTTGACAGGGAAGAGAAGGACCTGTACGAGTTGAAGGTGCAAGCGTCAGATTTTGGAAGTCCTCCTCTGAGCAGCGAGGTGGTTTTCCTCCTAAAGGTGTCGGATACAAATGACTGCCACCCGGTCTTTGAGAAGGACATTTACATGACAAGCATTGCAGAAGATGTTCCTCAGGGCAGCTCTCTCATACATATTCAGGCCCAGGACCTGGACGAAGGCCCCAACTCAGATATCAGATACAGCATCCTGAGGTCCAACCAGGGCACCCTGATCAGCGTCGACCCAGAGTCCGGCCTGGTCACCACAGCAGCAGGACTGGACCGAGAGACGCAGGCAGAGGTTTGGTTCCTGGTTGTGGCGACAGATGGAGGGGAACCAGCTCTGTCAGCAACGGCTACAGTCACAGTGCTGGTGGAGGATGTCAATGACAACGAGCCAGTGTTCCAGCAGCAGCTGTACAACGTGGCCATACCAGAGCACAGTGATGTCGGAAGATGCTTTTTACAGGTATGATGGAGACAATTTACCATCAAAGGTTACTTTAAAAATCTACATTAATTTTTCTCATGTTGTGATATGAGACAACAGATCAGTGTCTGCTTGAAGCAAATGTATTACACTCAAGATAATTCCCCCCTATCTACTTGGATACTTGGAGAAAAGAACCACAATATTGTTTGCCAAGAGCCCTTTCTTGCAGTTGTCAAAGACAGGGATGTAAATGAACACCACATGTCTTCCTTTACCCATGTTTAACCTCTACCTCAAAAGTAGAGCAGGAAAGGACATCTATCGTGGTTTTTAACACCTTTCCCAGGAGTTAATTAAGAATCATTGAAAAGGTGTTTGTCCTTTTAAAATGACTAAAATGTGAAGGTGTTTCTTTAGGTACCAATTTTAACAAATTGGATGCTGATGGTCCAAATCCGTTAAGGCCACTTGTGTTCCCCACCAGAGAGCTCTGCACTGGAGGGGGCACTTGGCTGGAAAAGTAGTACACAGGGGGTAGATGGCTGAAAACCCCCTGAGAACGACTGGTCTAGTGGAAAGTTCAACTTTAAAGGAGCGACTACACAGGCTGAGCATGTCCACATTGACCAGTGTGGCAGGTTATAGGCCTGTTACTAACTGTGACTAAAAACACAATGCTTAGCCACTGCAGGGCTCAGGTCTTACCTTACACTTACATTAGCCGCCTAACCATTTCTTGCAAAATGAAAATAATTCAGCTGAAGACTTCACACCGTTGCATATAAAAACCCTGAAGTATGTTCACACAGAGTTTAAATGTATCATTCTATTTTTTCTCACTTATTCATCAACTTTCCTTTTAAAAGCAACTGCAGTTTACGAAGTCTTCGGTGTGGACGTCAGACCGTGTCCTCTCTGCCTTGCTGTGACTCTTGAACGTCTCATCAGACAAAAGTAGACCTCAGTCTGTTGAAACAAAGGCATTAGTGTTCCTCCTAACACACACAACATGCACCATTTTCAGCTCAGCTCAGCGGCCTTCATATGACCGATGTGACGCTTGGTGCCACCCTCCAGCAGCCCGGCACAAGCAGTCCGTTACAACCAAAGCTTTATGCAACGCAGCATTTTTTTGTTAACATGATAGAAATTATGTCTGAACATCTTTCATGGACACTGTTTTCAGGATGACCATGGAGTGTGTTTTTTCACAGGTTGTGATAAATGCTAATACACAATTACAGATATACACTCACTGGCCACTTTATTAGGTACACCTGTCCAACTGCTCATTAACACTTAATTTCTTATCAGCCAATCACATGGCGGCAACTCAGTGCATTTATGCATGTAGACATGGTCAAGACAATCTCCTGCAGTTCAAACCGAGCATCAGTA
>JAVQJG010296928.1:0-12043 GCA_036024015.1 Craterocephalus amniculus | reverse complement strand
AGTGAAGACTATTTTTGCATATTTTATTTCAGTTTTATTGATTTTAAAGAAAAAAATAGCTACTGTAACTGCATGATGAGGGGACACTGCCAGTTTCGAATAAATTTATAAAATGATTGTTTTTAAAAAAGTGAAGACTAACAAACCTTTACTCCTTAAACTGTCAATTTAATTACTGATACTTGTTAAACTAGTAATAATGTTAAAGAAATATGTTAACTTTACGATAAATCACGGTCATCCCAAATGACGTTTTTTAAGGCTTTGTCCGATCAATTCAACTGTAAAAACACTAAAATCTCTTAATTTGGGTTTTTAACATTAATGCATGTGTACACTAAATCCCTAATGTTTCAGCAATGACCAAACAAATCCTTATTTATAGCTTTTTAAATTTGACCTTTTCAAAAGTCTTAAACGTCAATGACCCAAAAATAGGCAAAGATGTGATTTGGAGAGGGGGCCTGTGAGCATGGGGACAGATGATTGATACCCATTAAACTCTGAGCTGCCTCTTGCCAAGAGCTAACAGAGCTACCCTGCAGCTAGCAGGTTAGCTTAAAAACTATGGGAGTCTTTGGGGATAGACTCCCTTTTGGAGTCATCTTTTAGTGGATGATGGGCGCTGAACTGCAATTTTTGGCACTTTAGCAAAGGTTTGACATTCCTCCGTTGCTTCTTGGTTTATTCTCACAGTAAATTTACTGAAGACCTGATGACCTCTCATATCTTGGCTTCTTTCAAGACATTTCATTGTGAGGCATATTCATGGTCCCCTGTCTCTGATCTGTGACTCAGATGCATGTTACTACAGCCCTTCTGAGTGTGAGAAAATTGATTTGTTACAGAGATAATACTATACGAGGAGGTGTCTCAAAGTAAAAGGGTACTTAAAGGAAACATTTTCATTGAATCTGGTGTTCTGTCTTTGCAGTTATTTATTTTTCACTTACGTACGTATTTATTTTGTCAGTGTCTCCTTGTTGGGTGTGCATTGTAGCTTAATTGTTTGCACCATTGACCAGAATGATTTGTATTACTATATTGAAACCTAAATAAAGTTATCTATTTGGTTATTGATCACCAGTTGCAGAGAAACTGATAAGACAATAGAGGGACTTTAAACTGAGTCATAAATCTGTTTTTTTTCTGGTTCTAAACCCATCACGAGCTTGCTACAGAGGCATGCAGTACTGATGGCATTGAGACATCTACTCGCATTCCTTATGTTTTGTTTCAGTTTGAGTAAGTGATGGTTGTCTCTATCACGTGTTTGCCCTGCCAGACTCTTTCCAATCGATTCAAGGTGAAACCTGTCGATTAAACACCCCAAGCTGTGCTCTCTACCTAACCCCAGGGTGATTTTTATCCCACTCATCACACACACACATACACACCCACTTCACCTGTCATCCATCAATACCTCCATCAGGGCCTCTATTGATCCCCTCCATCCAGCATCTTCACCCTATGCAGTACAACACTGGGACTAAGCAGTATCTATACAAGTTTAATTTCTAGCAGATTTACATTAAAGCTAAAGTTATTATTTAACTCTTCCAGCCACAGTGTTCTTTGATTTAGCACCCTGGGAGAGGATGAGTTACAGCTGACACTGAGAATCTGGAATGGTAGGCACCCCGTTCATAACTCAGCTGCCAAATGTGTAGTTAGTCAATCACTTGATCTGTAATCACAAATGCTGCCAGATATTACATGAGTGATGAGCTGTAATAAAAGCACTTACTTTTCCTGCTCTGTCTCTTAAGTGTTATTGGCAGACCCCTCTCTCCCAGGAGGCCATGGCTGTGAAACAAAATCCCGATATAAACTGCCTCATTGGTCCCTGCCTCACGCTCTGCCTCTGTAGAGTATTGTATGTGTGTATGCGCCTGTGTGTGCTCAAATGTGGAATGAAGTGTAAAACAAAGCCCTTTTTGACAGTCTCTCTTTAACTCCTGCCTTATATCAGGACATACGATCCTCACTCTACCAGAGGAGCAGTTATCCTCAGGCTCATCATCTATCATTTACCATTGATTGTCTGCGAGGAAATACACTGGTAATGACAATTTTTTAAAAGGACCTGGCTCTATTAATTGTTACAAAAAACATAATCTATATAAGGTTTTAAAAGTCTGTCTATATTCCATCTCCATGAAGCACAAGGACAGTTAAGTTACAGTACATCACAGAACACAGAACCTTATGTAGAGGTGATCAAACATCCCAGGGTCATGACATAACCCTTTCCTAGACTGTGTGACACTCAGTCTCATAGCCTTTAAGCAGGAGGTCATGCATGACAGTTTTATTGATACAGACCTCTGTAATAATTACACAGTGTCTTGCATGCACTATTGATCAACCCTATTGATAAAATCATATTTTACTGTAAAGGTCTGTTGATTTGATGCAATATAGCATAAATCTCTCCTCACAAGCAGCAAAGTTTGAACTACTACGCCTGAGTGATGGATGCTCCCGCAGATAAACACACACACTCAACTATTTATATCTATTGTTTGATTGAGGTAGCATAAGACATGAGTGGAAGATAGACAGATGTAATCATACTGATATCTTTAGTCCAGCCTTATAAATAGAAAATCACATGGAGATGACAAGTGAGATCCTCTATCCAGTTCAGTTTATATGATGTGATATATAAGCAAGGGTGTTTATGGAGCCACTGCTCCATCTTATCATGATTTGTGTTGTCAGCAAGGGCTGAATCTGCATGGCAGTAATAGATTCTGATGCAGTTCAAATGCCCCATGGTGAATGTGAAAGAAAGATGAATGTGACAGATCAAACACAACTTGTCCTGTGTATATACAGCCTTCTAAACTGTCGTTCTCACAAAGGGAGGACAGATGGTGTAATGGCTGGGGTGTAAAAATGCTGTTGTTAGGACGGTGAAAATCTGAGCCTCAACGTTGATCTTTGCATTCAACACAATGAATTTCATGTGACTAAGAAGAAATATTCCATACTTTGGTTATGAAAGTTTTGACACACTGAAGCTGTACAAAAGCAGAAATATAGACTAATGGGGAGTTGAATAGAACATGTCAGGTAATATCCACTGGTGCCTATGGTGTCCCGCATTTTCACACTTTGATCTTGCCATGGAAAAATATAATATGTGTAATAAGGAAAAGGAGCAAATTTATTACTACTGAAGGAAGGGAAAATAGATATTTAAGGTCCAGGTTAAAAAGAAGCTTACTAGACCATGTTTCCGCTTTGGCTAGCAGTTCAAAAGCTTGTTTTCTTTTTGGACTTTTCTATGGCTGGATTCTGAACCACTTGGGGGTAGTTAGCAAAGGCTGTGGTGCCACCAGCGACGGGCTGTTTTTTACATTTAAGAAGCCAAAGAAACATGGAGTGCAAGCTCAAGTTGAAGAAGCTCAAAAAGCTTCTAAAAGCCAGGACGTAGAATTAATTGCTGGTCAAGTCAAGCTACTCCTGCAAAAAACAGAAAAGTTCTGATTTTAGCAGAGGACAAAGAAAGGAAAACTAACCCAATCAACAGGAATCGGTTTCACAGAAATAAGACTGTTTCAAAACAAAGTCTTTAAATATCAATTTAAGTCCATTTAGAATAGTGTCATTTTTTTAGAATCTACTGTATTGGAAAAAGCTAAATCATGCAAGGAAATGTTGTCACATAATTAAAATTATACCTCTTATTTTGAATATGGTCACTAATTGTGTCCCAAAGCTTTTCAGAAGGATGATACACAGTGCTGTGAAAATGTGATAATCTATATCATGTGTTGCCCACAATTGGAACACGGTGAGTTTTTTCACCTGAAAAGAAATTGTACCTTTTTGATTAGTGTGACATGGGGATTGATATGATGATTAGTGTATTTACAGAGTCTGCTGTGACAGGAGGAAGAGTGGTTTCTTTCTATCATTACATTTATCTCTCTCCATAAATCTCTGCCATTAGGATGCATAAATGAAATTTAGCAAACATTGTATTGTTGCAGCCCAGGCAATGCCAGTTTGACCTTAAGGTTTGGCTTTGACCACCAGCTTAATTCAAGTCACATTCATATGGCCTTGGACTATTCATGTTTAGTAGCCATGAAACCTGATAGCTCCAGAGGCAACATACAGTATGTCATAAAACATACATAAATTAAACATTCTATTATCAGTGATGGCAAACGTCATTTAACGTCCTTACTTTTGACCACAGCTAGATCAAATTTATTTCTTTGTCAAAAAAGCATCTTATAAATGAGGACAAAATATGTTTTTTTGTGTTTTCATTAGTCTGCATCTTCATTGTTTTGATTCCATTATCCATTGCCAGAGGCACCTTTTGATGTCCTCTGTCCCTTCTAACCTTTGACTTCAGCCAGTGCTTTAAAGGTTCTGCACTTTGCCCTCTCCCATTTGACCTGTCTGAAGTATACCTTTATAATTGCCCCTGTCGCTATCAAATGCACATATGAGAGGGTGCAGCAGAGGAAGCTGGAATCTGCCCTGTAACCTTTTGGCCTCTTGTTCATCCATTCTGCTCAACGCAAGCACAGCAGATTTCCTCGCCCTGCTCACAATCACATACTGTATTAGTCTACATGTCGGAGATATTGATGGTGCTCTAGAAATATTTTATTGGTCAGTCATGACCTTTGACTGGGGCAATGCAAACACTAACCCCCTAAAGCTTCCCATCGACATGGATATATGTATGATCAGATGGCTAATAGAAGTATAGATTTGGAGCAGCTGAAGACCTAGTCATTTGGATTTTAACACCATGAGGTCAGCATTGCTTTTGCCAGCACACGTAGGATCAATAGGTAAAACACATATTGAGTTTGTTCAAATGGGAACTATCTAGTTTTGCTTAGAAGAGACATTTTGGAAAAATAAAAAATGAAGACAAAAACATCCTGTTGTATCAAATTAAAAGAAATTTTCAGTACAGAAGCAAATCTAAGGATAATATAGTGAAAGGCACTTGGAAATGTTAAATCCTTTCATCATCCCATCATCTTGTCCTTTCCTGTTATTTTACATAAGTCTCTTCATCAGGGAAAGTGTAGCTTTCACTGAAGTACCCACAATTAAGATAAGCCCAGTCACAACTGAACAATTACCTGCCAGCTAACCTTTTCTGGAGGCACTTAAGACCGTAAGGACCCAGAGGATAGATGTGTCCTGAGCAGAACAAGCTCTTCAGCAGGCCAGAAAGATGTCAGGATGCAATGTATGTGAATGGTGTGGGGCAGAGAGTGAGTGTCAGAGAGAGGGAAGGAATGATAAAAATAGGGAAAAAGACAGTATCATGGTGAGATTACCTAATCCTCTGTCTAAAAGGAGTATTTGAAGGGCCTGGTCGTGTCAGACATGAGGGGGCTTTGTGGAGGTTTACTCAGGAGAGGCCAGCTTAGCAGGGGAATCTAGCAGTGCACCCAGTGACCAGTGCTCTGTCCCCAAGCACAAACCTCAGCTTGTGGCTTTGTAAACACGGTTAAATTGATTGCAGGGAGCTGATGAGATTTCCCTGTACCCTGGGTCATTATCACATTGTGTAGCAGCTCTAATTCACTCCTACTGAGGCCTCTATGGATTGTCACTCTGTTTTACATTGTCATTTATAATGTAAATTGCTCTGTTTTCTGTCGCTAGCACATAAATATCACATTGTGTTTGAACTTACAGGGATTTCAGACATGCAGTGAATCTTAAAAAGACTTGCCCAATTCATTGAGCAGCATTTTTAGCACCAGTATAAGGGTGTTGTGCTTTACCTCCTACACAGCAGGATGAGTTTAAGCACTGTATGATATCTGATCCCAAAAACCCTCCAGGGTAGCCACAGCAAATCAACAATGGATTAATGGATGTGGTTCGGCTCATAAATCTCTGCAGGGCTGGAAAGCATTCGTGGACAGTCAGTCTGTAGTGGTGTGCTTTATGTTACAGGCAGTTTGGGTTTCACATCTTTCAAAGCAGCGACATAGTAGTAAAGATGTGACAGCATCTTATGTCTGTGTTAAATCAGTGAATCTCAGTAATGCTAGATTGCCAGTTTTCAAAGCTGAGGGATGAACCATCACTGACTCGGTAGGTGCTGAATTATTTGGAAATAACTCCATTGCACTTCCATAGCTTTCGTTGTAAAAGAGCATAACTTCAAGCATCATTGCAAAGACATTTAAAAAAGTGCTCTGCAGACATGCGTTAATTCACTGGTGTCAGTACAACCCTTCAACCTTAGCCTAGTGCAGAAAGGCCTTGCCATAGATCACAGTGGTTAACAGTTAGCTGTTCCTGCAGGTGTGTAGGGAATGGCAGTAACAGCTTCCATTACGGGAGAGAATGGCCCAACTCCCACAGCCCCCTCCAAACAGCGCTGTCATTACCCATCCATTGTGAGGCCTGAGAGGGAGCTGTAAGTATGGCAGACTTATGGCTTTGTTAGAGCAACTGGATGGTCTCCTCTGGCTCAGCACAGGATAAGGAAGGAAGGTGGTATGGAAGGGTAGCCCGATAGATTGATAGAGATGGAGAATGAGGATGAATCAAACACCCCCTGAAGCCCCACCACCACCACCACACCACCCCCTGATGTGCTTGTAAGTAGAGTGCAGGCTGTTAGGTGGGGTGGGTTATTTGCTGCTATTTTTACAAGAAACAGGTTGATTTGTCTTAGGCCATTACCGTCTATTACAGCTGCGAGTCTTGGGGAAAAGGTGGGAAGCGGCAGACGCTGGCATTCTGCCTAAAGAGAAATCAATGAAACAAATTAATCCTTCGCAGGCTGCAGTGACACTGTAATCCATCATTCAGGGGGCGCTTTTACACGCTGAATCAGGGAGCAAGGCAGGGAGGAGGAGAGATTGGCGGATGGGTGGGTGGGTGCATGCTAGTTGTGGAAATGTGGGGGAGAGCAGGACCAAGCCCCTTGGGGACAAGGGTAGACATCTACAGCTCAGTAACACTGGGGTAACGGTGGGTGGTGGCAGGGAATTGAGCGGCTCTTAGCCCTTGCTTTACACCCTTGAGCTGCCTGTGTACATACAGAGAAGGAGGAGGAGGAAAGAGGCACAAACACAATCAGTTGAACTGCACCATGGACAAGGATGTGACTATAATTACACACATATGCCTACATGTTCTTCCCTGTTCTCCTGCCTCGTGCTGGCTATTTTAACTTTTTTAAGTTGTTTGCTCATGATGAGAATAATATAAGAGCATTATAATTTCTTTATACTAGACAGTAGGGTGGCTTTTGAAATATATATTATTGAGGGTACAGAGAGTAAAACATGGTGGGTATATAACACTCTTTTCTTATCATTGCATCTGCAGCATAAACATTGGAGCTATTTGAGTCGTACTTGCACTGAAAATGTATTCTTTGAATTGTGGACCATTATAAAAACAGACCAAGGTCCAGGTGGTCCCACCCACAGATGTGCGAGAGGCTCACTGCCCTCTTGCCTGAAAAGACAAAATTACACTAAAGCACAGCCCACCATCTTACCATTCAAAGCAGAGAGCTGTATACATGCACCCAGATTCGCCATGGTGATGCCCTGCCAATTAGAGCTCAGATCTAGCCGTGTGATGGAGACATGTGATCAGCTTCCCTGTGAGGAAACAGTCTTGTCCAGTCCAAGAACCATGCAAAGCAGCTGTACCCTCCAATGAATCACTGAACAGCCAACATCAAATGATATCACAATTCAAGTGGGAGTGGAGAGTGAAAAAAAAGCACATACAAACACATAGAGATTGATGTCTTTTTATTATGATTTTTGCTGTGTTGCATTGGCTTTTAGTAATCTTACATCATTATAGACACAAGTTCCAAAGCGTAGCCCCTCTTTTACTGAATCAGTCAGCTTTGTCTGTAGTCTTTTGTGACACTCTGGCTGCTCTACTCTGGCTGTGTGTGCTTTTACAGCAGTGACATGTAGTTACAGATCTGTCAAGAGTGCTTAGGCCTATTTTTCCAAGATCGTTATTTCTTAAAATATAGGTTAATACATATCAGCCCACTTACCTTAACCAGAATCCAGAGGATGAGGAAGTAAATAGTTACCCTCGTGTTTCTCCTAAACATAGGTTGTAGCTTTCTATGACAAGGAAATCAAAGAAATACAGTGGTTGGGAGAAAAAATCTGGGGAGCTGAGCGAGCATGTTAAGTTGAGAGAAAGGAAAAGGAAAGGCTGAGATTAGACAAGGCTGGGCAGCGGAGAGAGTAAGGGTGAAGGAAACAAGAGATGGGAGAGAAAGTAAGGAGGGGGGGGGGTGCAGGGGAAGGACTGAAAGGATGGAAAAATGTGGGGATATTGCAGCAGAGCGGATGGTGTGAGGGAGGCAGAGTGAGAAATGTTGCCGGAAATGCTAGAGCCAGCAGTGTGTGTAAAAAACCACACTGCAACATTTCTCATCCTTGACATCACTGACAGGCTTTCCAAACACACACAGTGTGTTCTCAAAGTGCAGGGTTGTAATATCCAAATCTTGAGCAGATCATACGCTTTTATTTTCATTCCCTCTGTAAACAAGGCAGATGTCAGGGATATTAAATTTAACCAATGTTGTAATTCTTAATTTGAAGAGTATGTGCTTTTAGATTCTTACAGTGAACACAATAAAACATGCTTTTGTGTAATGAGAACATTCTCTGCCTCTCTCACAGCCGAAGAGGAGACGAACTGAGCAGAGTGAGGAATGACGGATATGAGGAGAGGGGAGGAGGAGGACAGAAGATTGTTGTGGAATGTTTGCAGCTTTGGCCAGAGCTCGACCATCTCATTTGTCAGGGTTTGACCCCAACTTGGGGGTCAAAGGTCAAAGGGAACATCTGAGGAAAAATGACTTGGCTATCACACATACAGACAAAAGTAAACAGACAAATGTCTGAGAGTGTCATTCTTTAGCTCTTTTTCTGCTTGTGGATTGCACATCTGTATAAATCCTCTTCTTATTTATTTTTATTAAAAATGAGTATTATGATGACCTTTTCTATGAAAGAAACAGCTGCCAGTTTCTTAAAAAGCATCATTAGTCTTTTTTTCCAAAACAGATTACTGATGAAGAATATAAGGTCCATCATTGAGGACCTTAGGATCATTGAATTCATATTAGAGTAGAAAATCTTGGATTGGATTGATAATCCCAAACTTCACTAAAGTAGATAATGATAAAGAACACATTTTGAACCTGACAATGGGATTCAAAAAGTGCAGCCTCTTCAAATCCACCAAGAGAGCAACAATTAATCAACCTATTGTTTTATATTTACAACACAGACTATATCATTATGTTTGCCAAGTGATCATAAAACTCATACAAAGTAGCAGCATCAATCTCCTGTAATCAAACAGCATTTGCCATGAATTACATCTCATTCCCGCATCAGTCCCTGCTTCACTTTGATACGTCCTGCTGTCTCCGAGTGATAGGCCACCATGTTGCCTCTTTGCCTGTAAAATGACAAACAGCACAAAGTCAGTTACAAAGAGCAAGGTTAGCTCCACTGAAGCACTTCCACAAACTCTCTGCTTCAAGCTTCAAATTAAAGTGAGGATAAAGTTGGCAGTGACAATATGGGTGGCCTTCTTCAGTGACCCACATAAACACAGGACACCTGTGAGTCACATGACATTAAAACAATGGCTTAAAGCACCCACAATGAAAATGGCGCAGTTGAGTTAGCCTCAGTTTTTACCAAGCTGCATAAACTCACTTTGTATCTTTTTGTTCCCGCCCACTCTCTATAAGGAGAGATGCAAAGCTTTTTTGTCGATTAAAATGTAGTCTTCTTTCTCTTTTTCCTGCAGTAAAAAGGAGACAGGTAGCACAGTTGCTGATATTCATGCCTTTGAGGTGCATCTTAAATGGTACACCTTTGTCATTCTTTGGCCAGAGACATCAAACAGGTGCAATGAATAATTTATCTTAAGAGTTTCACATTGATAAGGTCACAATCTGCTAGGTCTGGACACTAAGCACGGGCCGTCTTCACTTCACTGTCTTTTTACACACATGTGCTCTTACACACAAGTGCCACACACTCCTTTTAGATGAAAATACACAAAATCTCAAGATGGCTTAGTGTGTGGGTGGATGAGTGTGTAAGAGAGTTCAGGGTATTTTTAGGTTTGCACATTATCTAACAGTTATTATAGTCTAAACAAAATGTTTGATATGTTTAATAGAATTTCTACATTACAACTATGTGAAACATTTTTAAACATAAATTATATTAAAAGCCAGTTTGAAATTGAAGCAAAACTTTTTCTAACTTTGCATTTTAATTTAATATATTGCACAAATTTTTTTCTTGTTTGTTTCTAGCTGAAAGATACAGCTTTCACTCAAACTGCCCAGGAGAGTTAGTGCAGGAATTAGTTTGTGTTTTCTGAGTTGTTGTGAACTCTGGTGTACCGGTGTGCTCCTTCATTTTCAGCTTCACCATGTTGATGGTTCAGCTACACTACACTTCTAATTAAGCCCCCACTGTGTGTTGGTTTGGGGGAGGAAACAGGAGAAATAGTGTTAATGTCATGCTACTCATTTAGATACAAATCAAAAAATGAAGAACCAAAAAGCTTAACCAGAATTTGGCAAAGTATAATCCAGTATTGCTGGGTGTGAAGCATGAACAAAGTATTTTTATTTATTTTTTTGTCTCTGAAGGTAAAATTTATTATCTCAAAAGCTCTCCTTATCTTTTTTCATTTTTAAAATTAACTTATTCCTTGTAAATTTCAGTGTCAGAATGAAAATGTGTATAAACTTTGTGAGCCCACTTCACACTACACGGTCAGTGACAGGACTCTGAACGGTGAGTTATGACATCTTTTTGAACACCCCACCCCACCCCTCTGGACGGGAAAACACTCGTCTCCACTTTAATGACCCCCACCTTCCCCCTTCACTGTTCTATGGTCTCTTTCTTTCTCTCTTCTCGCTTTCTCTCTTCTCGTTCACTCCCCCAAATAATCGCAGCACTTATTAAAAACGCTTTTGCACTCCTCTTCTGTGTCGGAGGGTAATCTCGCTCTTCTGTCGCTGAACTATATTTCTACGGTGTGTTGTCGGATAATGTGAGGATACGATGAAAGGTAATCTGCGTGCAGAATTCCTAAAGCTCCCTTATCCATGTTGAATTTCTCAAGAATTCCACCTTTGCCCCCCAGTTTCCCTGAAATAAATTACTTTAAAGGTTAGATGCCTTGGCGTACCCTCGTTCAGCACACTTTTTCCGTTGCCCTCCTTAAGCGCAGTCAAACAGGTATTAAGTCTTGTTTTCTTCTACTTTATTCCTTAAGGCTGGATTGGTCCCTGGATATTTGACAGGCACCTGGGGAATGAGGCAAAATTACCTCCCAAACTTACTTCAAAATAGTACTCGCAATATTAAAATGGGGCTGATAATTTAAGATTACAATGTTGCGTAAAACTGACAAAGTAATTTAAACTTTAAGCCTAACTCCGGGCCATTGACACTCACAACCCCTCCTGATAGTCATGTGTATATTCGGCTTAGCTGCTGATTGATACGCTGACTTTCATTCTCAGTAGATCTCCAAGTATTAGCTATACACACACTGCTGAAAATCTGTTTCCCCTCTTGTAGCCTCTGGTACTTAAAGTTTGGTTTTTGGGTGTACTACAAAATTACAGTGTTCATTGTGGAACCACGAGGGTTTCAGTGCTAATGGATTTATAATCTCCGTCTCTGGGACCATCCAAAGTAATTAGCACATTGACTCTAAAGAAATGAGGGTTAGTGAGCAATAAAGCCATTGCCCATAGCATAAACTGACATTGCCTCTAACTTAGCTCCAACCTCAAGTCTAATTGGGAAAGTCGTTGTAGTTATTGTCTTCAATTATAGCAGGGGATACAAAAAATCTGGAAAGACACTTTCACTCATTACGTGGAAAAGCTGAGAGAGTGCAAATCTCAGTCCATATCGGCAAAACAGACCAATCTGTAAATATAAACCAAAATAATTCACAGCGTGAATACTAAGGTTCAGACACAAACACA
>JAVQJG010296894.1:0-21502 GCA_036024015.1 Craterocephalus amniculus | reverse complement strand
TTCAGTTGATTTGTAATGAATACACAATGTATGACATTTCATGTTTTTTAATTGCATTACAGGAAATAAAGAACTTTATCACAATATTCTAATTTTCTGAGACAGACCTGTATGTGTTTCTGGTGCAGCAACTCATTAGGCTGGACTCATAAAATCTGACCATTTGTTTACCATTAGATCATCCTTAAGGGGGAAATCCTTTTTGTCATGGGCTGGTATTACTGGTCTGATTTAGTAACATCTTGAAGGCATTTACAAATTAACAGTTCAACCACTCCATGAGTGAGTGTTGTTAGGTGCATGCTTGAACTTCCCCCTACATTAATGTATCTGATAACATCTCCTTTAGTAATCACTTGATAACCAAAATGAACCTCAGAGCTGCCTGCTGCTCCAACATGTGGCTCTGTTATCAATATTTATTACTGTTACAGAAGAACAGTACATTATGTAATATTACTACAATCTCAAACACTTCTGTATATTCCTGACTCATAAAACATCTTTACATAAATCTGAAAACTGAAAAAGAGATGTCATCTCTGTAGAATTATTTTAAGTGAGTATAACTTGAAATTGCAATACAAAAATGTATACATTTTATGATGTGTGTAGCACAAATAAAAGATAAAATTATTAAACTTGATCATTGTGAGATTAGAAAGTTGTCTGTTTTCAGCTGTGGGTTCATCTTGATCTTAATGGATCTCTGAGAAGTTCCAGTCATGTTTTCAATCCTTCCACCGCACTGAAACAGCACATTTAATGGTTTTTCTGATCTTCTTCTAGCTCTGGATTTTGCCAATGCTCCTGCCCTCTTGTTGGACCTGTCAATATGGTTGATTATTATATTCTCCTGTCATGACTGGAATCCTGTGTTGGCCTTAAAGGAGCTGTTCTTCATGGTTCCAGGCTTTCCTATTAAGTAGTGGAAGGATTTTTTTATGTGACCACAGGCCTATATAGCTCAAAACTAGCCTCAAGTGTGCATCAATGCTTAATCTTGGGTACAGCCTTGTTTGCACTTTACATGCTGCCCATGGGGCCCCTGGAAGTACAACATTTCATATCACTGCTCTGCAGATTAAGTTCAATTAAACTTCATTTGTGTAGCGCCAATTCATAACAAAGTCATCTCAAGGTGCTCCACTGAGGATCAGTTTAAATAATATGATTGTCATACATTCATATATACATATATACTAGCCAATTAATAACAAATAGCCGATGCAAGAAAACCAACAGACGGCATCGAAAAGAGTCTTCGATCAGTCCCCTTCTGAGCAAGTTTCTGAGATGGCTTCCAGATTTATCTACCTTTAAAAGCGGGGACATAATCATATTATCACTTATTGTGTCGTCTTGTAGTTAATGCTGAACAGTGAATGTACTTAAATTTCTTAAAATTACATGACAACAAGAAAAAGTGTCAATTTGTGGCAATTGTGTTGACGATGCTCTGGGCCGTTTATTTGTCTCAATGTAAAGCTAATGTAAAAAAGAAAACTAAAAACCTACTTTATGTTTCTCTAAAATAGTTTAATCAGGTAAATGGAGTTGTTTCCACCTGAAACAGTTAGGTAAAGCCATACCTTCCAGCCAATGTCTTTGAACACGTAATCATTGTTTATTACTTGCAGGTTGGACTGCTCCCTGTACTGTACTTTTGCTTGGATCAGTCCTCGGTCCATCGTGGCTGCTCCAGATGCAGCTGCTAGTCTGCTGACTGGAAGGAAACGGAGGGGGCACATAACATCAATCTTGGCATCGTCACATTGGCTTCCTGTTTCTTTCGGGGTCCCATTCAAAATGTTTCTTTATTTTAGGCTTTATCTTTTTTTTTTTAAATGGCCAAACTCCTTACCGATCTGAGCGCCTAATTATTCATGCTCATGCAAGATCTTCGAGCACCAGCTCCCAGCTGATTTTATCTTAGAGCTTGAGATGATAAAGCTTTTTCTGTGGAAGGCTCCAGACTATGGAACATGTGCCTATTAGGAATCACAGCTGAGGATAAATTTTATCAACTCGCTTTTATCACAAGTTGACCTCAAGATTTTATTTTAACTCTCTTACTGGTGTTTAGTTATCATAATTGTATTAAAGTGTTTTAAAAGATGGTTTAAATAGTCTTATTGTGTTGTTTTAGTTTTATTTATCTACTGTTACGTACTGTTTTGGATGTATTTAGCTTTGGGCAGCATAATCTGACGGAAATGTGCTATATAAATAAACTTGACCTTGAAATATATGATTTTTTCAGCACAGACACATGACCACTATATTAACAACTATATTCAGATTTTACAATGTTAAATTCTTTCTTTTAAAATTTGTTGTCGTTTTATTTATTTTTTTATTCTGAAGATTTTGATTAATAATTGTTTTGTTGTCCAGGCTCACCATCATATGAATAAAAAACAAGCAATCCACTAATTCACTGTACGATGTTGTTAATAATCCCTTTATAACAAAATTTTTGTTTTCAAAAATTCAACTAATTATTTGTCTTTTATTGAGTGCAGTGTAAGAGGACAGTTTAATGACTATTAAGTTTGATGTTTTTTTTAGTGTATGTGTCACAGATTTTTTTTAACTGTTTAAAGTTAATAAATTAAAAAAAGGTTAGTTGAAGTTTGAATTCGCAGAAAAACCTATATTATACCTTTACCAGCTCACTTTCAAATTTCCCCATTTTTAACATTTTTAATGATGCAACCTTTTTTAAAATTTTTCATTAATCTATACTTGGTAGTTTATCCCTTAATGACATCTCAAACACAAAATTACAGGAATAATTGCATATACATTCAAAAAGAAACTGAATCATTTGGATTCCATTACACATGAGAACTGCATGCATGTGCATGTTTGAATGAAGCAAATATGTTCCCCCTCCTTCTCTCTCTTTTATTCTTTTTTTCTCTACAGTTTATGGTTCAACCTATGGGTTCAACAGAAAGAGGAACTGGATTAGTACACAACTCACTTCTGCCCTCGGGTGGAAAGATACTACAACTGTATCTTTACATGTTATGAAACTGAACTATGGATAAGTTTGTTTAAGAACTGAATATATCATGAACAGTTTGGACTTGCTTTCCAGATACATGCAGATTTTAGGCTGGCAGTCTAATTTTCTAATTCAGTCAACATCCAAACACACATCTTGATCACAATTAGTGTGGTCCAGTTACACACCACGTGACAGCTTTCACAAAGCAATCTAACAAATTGTCGACTTGCAATTTGTCAGTCTATTAATTTTCCATACTCACTTTATCCAATTTACACTAAATTGCTTCCAAACTGCTAAACCAAAACTTGCTAAATCTTGCACATGGCTGGACCAAATTAACTTAATTGCCATTACACAAACGCCATGTGCCACTAGAAAAGGCACAAAGTTTCTCATCAGAGCAACCTGATCCCCAGTTTGCAGTTGTCAAAAAAAGGAACATCCATGAGCTGAAGCTGTTTAATAATAGGTTCAACAATACTAGACTTCAGCGTCAAATGCTGATAGTTAGCTGAAATCAGCAAAATTTTTGTCCTTTGTATATGAAGCTCAAATGCAGTTTATTTTTATGAAAAGAGGAGTGGCTTCATTTTTGTGGGCATTTTTATGTGTGCATTTGTGTGCATGATGATAAATGTGTGAAGAAGAGAGCATGAACAGGTGTTCGCTTTTGACCTTTGTTTTCATACTTTTTTTATATACTTGTTTTTATGATCTAAAGCACTTTCTGATGCTTCATGTATGAAAACTGCTATAGAAATAAAGTTTGATTTGATTTGAAATCAGGGGTGTCTGAAAAATTTAAGTGTAACTAGAAAAGGCTGTTACTATGTAACAGCAGTGTGAATGCCCCCAATGCTTAAATGCTGAACTGAAATGCTAGATGAATGTTGAAACAGAGTTGAAAGAGGTTTAAAAGGCTGAAAGAGTTGAAGTAAAATGCATTAAGGTTGAAAGCAGCAGAAACAGCTTTAAAGCTGCAGGCTGAAGTGTTTCATTTCACACGATCTTTTTCACACTGGGTGAGGACATCTAAATGAGAATGTTCACTGGTGGATTTGAACCCAGTACCCACTGCATTAAGGCAAGCACCTTAACCACTACACCAACACCTCACAAATTCTGCCATGAGCGGTTCCAAATAAATTTTTGCCATTGTGAAATAATGCCCCCTTGTGGATAGCTTTTCACTCACTGTGCACAAGATTGGCTGCCTGCATGTTTCAGTGTCCAATCGGATGGCTGGATTTTCACTCATTAATATCTCAAAAAGTATAAAAGTTTAACACGTGAAAAGACATAGTATGCATCTCCTCATGTTGCTGAACCTTTGAATATAAGAATGGTTGAAGTGGGATAAAAACTCAAGGAGTAGAAAGAGTACAAAGCCCCCTGGCAGAGCAGCAGCCCTGTGATTGGACAGACTTTTTCATAATGAGCTGCAGTGTGTTTCAGCAGAGTGAAACCGTTTCACGGTGTCCGGTACTACAACACAGGGTCAAATAAATCTCTGTCCTAGCACTAAGGCTATAGGCGGGTGCTTGGACACAAACAAAGTGAACCTCTGATAACAAAAGCAAAACCTCTGAATACTATGGTAAAACCTCTGACAACCATGGCAAATGCTCTGATAACTAATGTAATCATGATATTGTGATTACATTAGCTGTCAGAGTGGGCTGCCCTGTCAGAGTGTGGGCTTACAACCAGCTGGTACCTATTGCACACTAATTGCCACACTTGGCTGCATCTCTTTATACGTTTGGTGTGAAATGGCTTCACCAAACAAATGGCAAAACTTTAACTTTAAATATCTCAGAGGATAATTTTTTTTGGGACATGAAAAGACATAGCACACATCTCCTGAAGTTGCTGAACAGTTTAATGCCAAAATGGTTGAAGTGACATAAAAGGTGAAAGACTTATAAGGAGGCAAAGTTTGAAGTCCAAATTTACAAAATGGTAAATATCTCACAAACTACAAAACTTTGAGACAAGAAAAGATATAGCACATCTGCAGAATTTTCTGAATTTTTTGACACCTCAGTAGGGGGCATTCACAGTATATACAGTACTAATGAACAAAGAGCACAAAGCCAAGCTTATTCCATCCAAATAAACAAAGTGACAGAGTAACTGTGGGAGCTGAAGGATAGACTAAATTGAAGCCAGAGCTTAGGAATTCCCAGGACTAAGGTCTTCCACATCACAGTCATCAACCAGCAGCAGAACATATTTTTACTCTACACCCACAAGGACCATCACTGATAAAGTCCAGCACACCTGGAAGCCATCTGGATAAATCCACAGCTCTTTTCTCAGCTGGTAGAACTGGTTAGCCTTATCACCAGATTGGATGTTCCTTGTAGTTATCTCTTTCAGAGAAGAACTTGAAGAGGTCCATCATCCTCACAAGTTGATGGCTACATTATTGCATTATATTGCAAATATCAGGTAGAGATGAATAATTAAATGCATCTAATTTAGGTTAAATGTTTTGTGCAAAATGGTCTTTAATGCCAGATTTTAAAAAAGTGTGAAAAATACAGGCTTTCTGGCATCTTCAAGGCTGATGAATGTGCACTGGATGATTTCGTTTTGGTGCGCTTGCTTGTGCCTGTCTGTCTTTGGGGAATTTGAAAACTTGTATTGAACACATGGGAATACAATTCAAGACTGTTAGAAATCATGATTTTTAACCATTGCCATATCAAACTTTACATGTATCTGCAGAATATCTGCAGGTCACCGCACTAACTGATTAAGCTCAGTGGAAGAGTACTGACTGTTTTAGTGTTTGAATGATCATGCAGATCACCTCACTGATTGAACAGTGGTCAATGTTCTTGTGATTCCTGTTTTAATGATTAGGATGATCACCCTCGTACAAGTGACTGTTTCTGCTTAGTAGTTCTGGAAGATACGACCAGTATCTAATGTGTTGTGAAACAATGTGGGCATGGCATTCCTGTTGTAAGCTTGTGTGTTCTGAATTGTGTTATAGTACAACAGAGAATGTTACCATTTTCTGATCACTGCATAGTGAAACTTAGAGTGTGACAATTCTAAGTTACTACTAGCATTTCCTTGCTTTGGTTCATTACCCTATTTGCTAACACCTAAAATAGTCCTATGATGAAAAAACTTTTTCCTTTGCTTTGTCAGGAAATTAAGTTTTATGAAGGCACTGAAAATGTGAGTTCACAAAGAGAACAAGGTGCTTTGACCAAATATGACAATAGAAATTAATTGGAGTTATTTTTTTTTACCTTCTTTATTTTTATTTTTTACCTTTTACACATTGGACAGGATGTCCAGTCTGTTAATGGGTTATGAACAGACTTAAGCATAACTCGACAAAAAGCTGTTGGGCAGATTTATTTGAATCAGGTGTGCTGGATAAAGGAATTAGGTAAAATCCTACAGGAAAATGGCTCTCTAGGGATTGGACAGTGCTAATTTATTCAGTTAAGTAAACCATATGTGTTATCTCTTGAGGAAGAATCACCCATATCTTCATTAATCATCATCCATTAGGTGACGTTTCATGGAGGTGACACCTATTGTCAATATAATTTGCGCACTTGACGCTTGAGCTTAAATGTGAGAACTGGCATTCAGTATTTAAGCTTAAACTACGTGTATGTTTGTTTTAAAAAGAAGACAAAGTAAATATGTAAAGGGTTAAAAATCCTCTCCGCTGCGGATTGAGATTCAGCAGCTTTGCTCTCTGCTCCCAGCGCTCGCGCTCTGCGGGCAGCGCTGGCTCGCTCCGATATTCAAGTCGCTGTGGATTGTGGGAGTCGGGGACACTGCCCAGGCTTGTTATCGGAGAAGGGGAGAGATTTTTGTTCCGCTCTGCAGATTTTTTATTGTAAGTAATCCCCCAGCTTTCTACACATCTGTTTCAAGTCTGTCCCTGTCGCGTCGTATCGCTCGCGCAGGTACTCGCGCGCTGAAGTGAGTCGTTAACGTTGCCATTTCGTGCTTTTCTGGCATGGAGGCCGACAGCGGAGACCGTGTTGCTGGAGCTGACAGGCAGGAAGGGGAGGGAAGGAGGAGCGGGCAGCTGCCGCCGCTTTGCCGGCGTTATTTTCTGGAAAGGACGTTGACCGGAGCGGAAAAAAGCACCTGTGTCGTTTGACAGTTGCGTTTCTGCGGTTAATTGAGTCGTTCACACCGTGCAGAGAACAAATTTACCCGCACGAGACACCCGAATGGCTGTTGACACGCGGAAATCGGTGTCAGTGGGCAGCAGCGAGAAATGCCCACTGTAGAGATTAAACCCACTTGCACCTGGCTGGAGCAAAGAAATACCACAGATGCTTCAAAGCAGTCTGAACGTGTCTGTCTGCCGGCTAATACTGTCACGGTTGTTTTGTTTACTGCACCGTGCAAAGTGTTTGCTTTAGAGCAGGGGGAAAAACGTGGCCTGTACTGGGGTAATTGACTACCAGTGACGGACAGCCAGTGGCACTTACAGTCTATCATAAAATCCTTTACAGGGGTTGTCATGGAATATTAAAGTTTTCAGGACAGATTAACCACATATATAGTATAAAAATGCTTATTATGATTATGCATATTTAATAATTGACCCTTCTGAGGACGTAAGGATGATGGCATCTGTCATCAATAAAACATTTGCTTGCAGAAGTGATCTTTTGATAATCCACATCTTCCTGTACAGTATGTGACATTTAGGTGACTTTTCAGCATGGAGGGTGATATTGACTAAAAGCTTAATGTAGATCTTTGTAATTACTGGGAGTCATAAAGCAAAGCAGTCGTTTTGATTTGCGTTTCCACCATTCACCTTGGATTTGCTCATGAAAAAGGTCTTGGTTTTCACAATGCTTCATGAGACCCCTCATTTTTATGGCAGTTATCAGAAGCATTACACAATCCTTGCTTTTAATTTTCTTAAGATTTAAAAGCAGGAAAAGAGTATCTATTTACAGAAACATCATGCTTTTTATTTAAAGTAATATTGTTAATGTAATGCATGAGTGGACTGTGGCTGATGTTTATCTTGCAGAGCTTCACACTGGTAGCAGTCTCAGCAGCACCATGTCTAGCCGTGGAGGAAAGAAGAAGTCAACCAAGACGTCCCGGTCCACCAAGGCCGGGGTCATCTTCCCTGTGGGGCGCATGCTGCGTTACATCAAAAGGGGTTTGCCCAAATACCGCATTGGTGTGGGAGCACCAGTCTACCTGGCTGCTGTCCTCGAGTACCTGACTGGTGAGCTTAATTTTTGGATACAGGAGAATACATGTGCACGGGGAACAACAAACCTTTTTTTCATACAGGAATTTGGGGATTACTATGAAGTTTTTTCTGGAGATTGTTATAGAGCTGTGTTGCCAACTTTTCTTGTCCCTGGGACAATTTAGACATTTGTAGGTATGAAAAACCTGATCCATTATGCAGTCTTTTTTTCTATTTGATTGTTAGTTTGGTGTACATACAACCCAAAAACGTATTTATAGATAAGTAGTGATTTGAAGATCACATAACACTTGTTTTTAACTGGAAATTACAAACACAACAGATCTGGCTTTTTATAAATGCTCATTTAAGCAGATAATTTAGAGGTCAAGCTGGGGGGGATTCACCCCGCTGTGACAGCATGGGCAGAAAGGTAAATAATTAAGTATACCACAGGATTTATAATCTGTAGTGTGTAATGTTAGTCTGGCCAAAATATGATGCACTCAAAACAAGACTAATAGATCCATGTAATGCTGTTAAAACCAGTCCTGGATGTTCACGCTCAATGAGACTCAATGGCCCCAGGTGTTTCAAACTCCAAAGTTGACTCTTTTTGTAAAAGCAGTAAAGAATAAGCATATATTAATCTTACAAATCAAAGCCTCAGTTGTCCGATTATAAGGCTAAAATTATATCAAATTAATGTTTCAATACATTAGGGGCGTCATCAGGGGTTTCAATCTTGCAGCAACTCAACATTCAATTCAATTCCTATTCTTGGGACAACAATTCGATTCTGTATCGATTCTCAATTCAAACCGATCTTAATTCACATTTAATCCTCTTTAAGTAATGATTGATGTGATGATGTACTCCGTTCCTCTGTAAGACAGAAACAGCTCTGAGGAATTGTTTCATTAGTTGAAAGAAAACTGATCATTTTCATCAAAAAACGGTTTAAACTTAACTAACTTATGTTAAGTTTAACATAACTTTGTCACTTATCAGCAGCTTTAGAATTAGTCAAGCTAATAATTTTTAGCCTTTTAAAAAAAAAAATTGATCATTGGAAATTTTGAAACGATTCTGAATGTTCATGAACAAGAATCTCGATTCTGATTAAAAGCAATATTTTTCACCCTATATAATTCCTTTTTTGGTTGCTGTCTGATTAATTCTTTTGTGAAAATATAATTTTATATACTTGTTTTTTGTTTTTAAACCGAAATAAAGTATTCATTCATTCAAAGTATTCATAACACAGGGGTGGGCGGTATATCAAAAATTTACCGATACAAAGATTTACAATGATAACTGATCATTTTTGCCCATATCGATAAACTTGATATTTTAAGAAAATAAAAAATATTATGGGGCTGCCCAGTCACTGCTTATTGGTCCCAGTATGAATTAATTCATGTGAAATATTTAACAAGAACTCTGATTCCCAGCATGTACAGAACAGAGAGTCACATGGTGGACCCGTACATCAGTCTGACATTACATTGGTGGCAAATAGAAATTGTGCTGTTATCGTCCATTTATCGTTATCAATATTAACTGCTCAATATATCGCAATAGTTATTTGAGGCCATATTGCCCAACCCAAATTAACACCATGAAAGACAACCAAAAAACGAAAATGTGAAAATTGCGTTATGATCAGTCATTGTGGATTTACCATACCGTGTCTCTGAATAAAAATGTCACTTTCCGGCCAGGTCATAAACCTCCCAGAGGGGATATAGATGACTGGAAAACGTATGTAGATCACCTATAGGGCAAACTAATAAACAGAAGTGCACATAACTGGTCCTCCAGAGCTACCTCCCTGCAATTTTTAGATGTATTTCTTCTCCAACATAGCTGAATCATATAAACGTCTCGTTAGGCCTGCAGAGCTGAATGGCTGGACATGAGCTATTTGATTCAGGTGTGGTGGAGAAGGGACACATCTAAAAATTGTAAGGTAGTTGCTCTGGAGGACCATTTGTTTGCACCTCTGCTGATGAACACAATTTACTCCACATTTCCATTCCTGGTCCTGCGAGAGTCGAAATCCGGCAGGGTTTCAATGTATTTCTGCTTCAAAACACCTAAATCAATTTTGATAGATTCAACAACCTATCAAGTTCTGCATAAAGATGCATTAATTTGAATTAGGTATGTTAGAGCAGGGATTATTTTTATAACTGTTTTGAGTAAACTTAGTGGAGTTTTAACATATTTCTCCGCCACTTGGCAGACTGAAAGTGTCAGAAATAGTGATGTAAAAGCAGCCCAATAAATTTGCGGATGCATAAGACATTTCTAGATAAATCTTTCCTTCAATAAAATGCAGATTTTTTTTTAATTTTTTTTTAATTCATTTTTTTCTTTCTTTAATAATATCTGACAAAATCAGTATTCGGTAACTTGAGGCCATCCTCTTCTCAGTGAATTTGGTTTTACTTAGATATACAATGAGCTCCCTCTGCTTAACTTAAAAATGCAGAATGTCTTGAACTTCGTATTTTCTTTACACAGTCCAGATTGTCCAGATGTTAGCCATAGTACTGAGAAGGATCTGCAGAATTGGGTATGAAGTGTGAAATCCCTGAATAGATTAATTTATTAAGGCATTTACAGTTCAGAGATCACTTAATTTCTTCCGCTGAAGTCTGTTTTAGATTTTATTTAGAGATATAAACTAATCCCTTTTAAGTATTCATGTTCTAGCGTGTTTACTAATGAAGTTTTATTTTGTTCAATATTTATGTAGCTGAAATCCTGGAGTTGGCAGGTAATGCTGCGAGAGACAATAAAAAGGGTCGTGTCACACCAAGACATATCCTCCTGGCCATTGCCAATGATGAAGAGTTAAACCAGGTCAGTGTCTACACAAATAATTCTCAGTCATCTTCTTGTGCAAAAAAAAAGTAGGACAACAAACAATGAAACGCTACTTTTTATCTTCCTGTCAGCTGCTCAAAGGCGTGACCATTGCAGCAGGTGGAGTCCTGCCCAACATCCACCCGGAGCTCCTGGCAAAGAAGAGAGGAGCTAAGGGCAAACTGGAGACACCTGTCGCACCTGCCCCTGAGAAGAAACCCAAGACGGTGAAGAAAGTACCAGCAAAGAAACTGAGTGGGAAAAAAGCAGGAGGGAAGGCTAAGGTATGTCTTCATGGGGGTGGCAGGGTGCAGGTATGCAAAACTGCCTGTGTCTATGATTGCATCTACTTTCTCTTTGTTTTTAAACCACACATAGACTGTAAGATTTTCGAGTCAAGGGATCCAAAGAAGTTGGGATGAATCAAGCAGGAAGAGTTTCTTAACCCTGGTGCAGACACCCTGTCTCCCCACAGAAACACTAAGATGAACATTGTTACTGTGAGATATGGCGTCACATGCCACATGTGTTGTGTGTCTTGGACAGAGACAGGGTGATGTGAGCAAGGCAGCATCAGCAGACAGCACCACAGAGGGGTCTCCAGCTGACAGCTTCACTGTGCTCTCCACCAAGAGCCTGTTCCTGGGTCAGAAGGTCAGTTTTCTGTCCGCTCACAGATCTAATTATCCCCGACAAATCAGAGCCAATTATACAGAAACTAAAGTCCAGCTGCTGTTGAATGGAGTGAACCTGATTAAAGACTTGCACAGATTCTGCAGGTCTGCAACAGATGTACTAAAACATACTTGAATTAATCCAGTAGTTTTAAAGGCTTGCTTGATATTTCCCTTCAAACAAACAAAAAAAAAATAGGTTTGTCTTTTTTGAGTCATGCAAAATAGTGTTAATGTGTTTTATACTCATAAGCAGTCCCAGCGACGAGCAGTTTTATATTTTAATCTTTTTTATAAAGACCCACTATATAACTTTTTACCTTTAAAACCTCTGCTTTCTGGACTTGTTTTAGGGCAATGACATCTATTATGTACATTTCTTGAGCCATCAAAACCCTACTTCACCGCGCAGCTTAGAAATTTTACTTTAGAAGTTAAATATCCTGGACATCCCCTGCTGTGTTCTGCTTTTTTTTGTGGGGGGGGTTGCTGTAGGGAAAGGCTCACAGAACAGGGAGGATGAAAGATGGTTGCCAAATTAGCTGAAAAAAGCACAAGTTATAAAGTGGGTCTTAAATCTGCCAAACAGATAAGAAGTAGATTAGATGTTTTTGCTCAGCCTAAGCTGTGAGAGGGACTTCTCTAAGTTTTTTTAGGGCTTAAATCTACCCGAACCCTTCATAACTGAGCTAAATTTAAATGATGGAATGAGTCAAAGACAATGCAACAGTACTGTTTTCTAAAATTGGTACGTCTCATAGAACAAAGCTCCTTTAGTCAAATCCTTGGAAAAACATGTCTTCCCCAACCTTCAGAGTTTTTTTATGCTTTCCAGACTTCTTAGACAAGGCTATGCTAATTATAAGACTGTTTGTTTATTTAGGACTATTCACCCCTCCTGTTTCTGTGCAATGAGCATAAAAACCGCTTCTCAACTATTGAACTGAAACTCAATAAATTGGGCTCTGTTGGAACTTATCTAATCAAAAAAAATTTTGCATGACTTTGAAACAGTAACTGCCATTAGCTAATGAAATAAGGTAGTTTTAAAAAGTTCAATAGCATAAAAATAATTGTAGTAACTGAGTGACTGAAGAATGATACAAGAAGTGGCTCTGCTTCGTGCTTACTGATTTTTAAATCACTCCAATTACTAAAGGTGACTTGCTTGCTGATTTGTGGACATGTACAGGTGCTCTTTTGGAGTTTATGGTAAAAGCTCATCAGGTAGGGCTGGGTGATGTGCCCTATAACTAATATTGCTATGACTTTAGACTTAATATTGATGTTTTAAAATCTCCCTTAAGACACTGTATGTATTGAATTGAACACGTCACGTAATGTCTCTACAAACCATGACACACTCCTGAGCTACACTCTCACTAGCAGACAGCGCAGATGTCAGAAGTCGTGTTGTATCAACCACTTAAAAAAAACACAATACCCACATTTTAAACATTGCTGAAGTGGAAAACCTCGCCCTCCTGCGAGCTGGAGGAGGAGTCTCTCGGCTTTGATGCTCTAAGGACGGCATGTGCACCGGGACACAGACACTGAACAGTCAGAATCTCCTCATCATTTTAGTGGTTTTGAGGCATATAATGACTTAAAATGAATGTCTCACATTTGGGGCTCAGTAACAGAAGCAGCTTGTTGTCTTCATTAGGAAAATGGCTCAGAGCTAGAATGTGCCGCTGACCACAGTATACAGCAGCTACTGACATTGTTGGATAAGTCGTCAGTCAAGTGTAGTTAACCTCTCACTGACAAAGATGATAAACCCCTGAACAGAAAAGTTACTGTACTCTTGTTTTATCACCAGAAATATCTCTTTTTTTTCCCCAGCATTTTGCTTTGGTCTTCAGCGTCAGCCTCACACTGTTTTCTGTCATCTCTGCTTCTCTTTTGGATGATCAAATCCTGAAAAATCATTTAAACATTGCATTTACAAGCTTGTTGGTAAAATATGAAACTATAATAGTAAGGTGCTAACTGGATGTAACATATTCAATTTCAGAGGGATACCTTGATGCTTTTCTATCTTTTGCCAAGTCGTACTCCAAACACAAAATGGTAACACTCCATCATGCAGTTTGGTTTGCTTTCATCTCGGTGGTTTTAACCAATCCTGCAGAGATGTATTTTTAATTAGAAAGCTTCATTTGATTTAAAGGTCTTATTTGAAACTGGAAATTGGCATCCAACAGGATTCTGCATCGCTCAGTATTTTGACACTATAGCAGTGTTAAGAAGTCTGAGTCTTTTTCCATCTCATAATAATCCAATAATTACATTATTGTCTTTCCTCTTAAATCTATCTGCTCCCAGTTGGGTAATTGATCCAAAAGTTCCAGGTATCCCTCTAATCTGCAAACTGACTCTGGTTTTAATGGCTTTGCTTCCTCACCTCTTCCTCCTCGCTCCACCTCCTCTTCGGCATGCCCCCACCTCCCCGCTCTCCGCCACCTCCTCCTTCGCAGCTCAACCTTATCCACAGCGAGGTCAGTAACTTGGCTGGCTTTGACGTGGAAGGGGTCATCAACCCCACCAATGCTGAACTTGAACTTAAAGACGATCTAGGTGAGCTCCCCTGCCCCCCTTTCCCACCCTTGCCATTTGGTCCACATGGGCTTTGAGATCTGAAATCCATGAAAGTTTAGCAGTTCAGCAGCATATTTTCTTTTATTACTGGTTAAAAACTCTCCCACCAGATCTGTTCTTTCATACTGTGGCTCATTCCTACATCTTTTAGGTCACATGAGGGGAAGAGATAGTGAAAATAGCATTTAGCCCAAAAAAAGAAAAGAAAATGCTCATTGGAAAATTAAACGAATCAGGTAAAAACTTTAAAAAGAATATAAATTTTCTCTGGAAAAAGTGAACTTTCGAATAATGTGTTTTATTATAATTAAAATCCCAGTTAAGAAACAGCAGAAGTAGAGATGTACTAAATCTGTTGGCCTTGTGGTTTGTGATGTTTCTCTTTTGATAAATGAAAAGGTTGGAGAAAACTATTGTTTTAAATGACAAAAAACAACTTTTCATGTTTAAATTTTTTTTGATAATACACAGTAATATGTTGCAATAGTTGCCACTCTTCCTGGATGACTACTTTTAAGATGTTGAAACTGCTCAGTGTTAATGAACTAGGAGATGCCACAAAGAACTAATTCATCTCTTCGAGTTAAAATAAAGCCCAAAAAGATCCAAATCAGCAATTACAACAAGAGATGAAAAGCTAATAAGAAAAGAAAAGACTTTTTGCCGGGACGTTCAAGGATTTTATCAAAGCTCCTCAGAGCAGTTACTCTGCTTGCCCTTTCCATTGTGTAGACATGTTAAGGTTCATTCCAGGTTGTCATCCTTTCAGTCGGCTGCTGCAGATTTGCAAAGCTTTAAAATTTGGAATTTGCTGCAACTTGTTGCGCTGAAATGGAGCAGATTATACTGGCTCTAATCCGTTAGAGTGCAGCCTGATTGAACGGTCGCTCATCTGGAGTGTGATCATTAAATGTGGAAATCAGAATGACACAGCTGGACTGAAAACGGGTTTCTTACTCTCTGCCGTTGAAATAAACAAAAATCTCTGGTAACTGTGAGATGGACTCTTGGATTCATCTAAGCGATGTGTAAAATAGACTGTGAGAAACCTTGCTTATGTGTTTAGGCTAAATCCAGCCATCTGTGTGGTCCTGCTTCCTAATTCCATGTTGTAACATGATCCTCCGTTTCCTTAGTTGCCTCCTTGTTTCCTGTGATGTCTTCAGCCAATAAGGAGCACGCTCACCTCTCCGTCCTTTTTTTCCTCCCTTCTTTCTTGTTTCATTATATTGCTCCTGGTCATTCACTGTGTTTTTACCACCATGTTGTTGCCTGTCGTTTGTCATTGTTGTTGTCTGTAGTTGCAAGTTGTCCAAGCCGACATATCCATCGTCGAGAGCGACGCTGTCATTCACCCGACCAACTCCTCCCTCTATACAGGTGGTGAAGTAGGTAAAGGAATCACTGACACCGTAGAGCCCACGGCTGCCTGTCTGCTCTCCTTCTGCATGTCCAGATGGTCAGTTCTGCAGTCTGTGGACAAACACCAGCAGCAGCACAGTATTTTTTCTTTTAACCTGTTCTTCTCTCTGTCAGTGCTCCTCTTATTTTGGTTGCACATTGGCATACAGGACTGTGCTGCATCATAGGTGAAAATAAACTTGTAGAGGGTTTAAATCTGCCAGCAGAAGCTGATTTATGATTTTTGCAATGAGGCTGAAGAGAATTTTGGTACCTGTGTGTAAACTGATGGCTAAACGGTGCGGCATGTTGGCTGGCAGCTGTTTGAGTATTTGTCTTAGTTTCAATCACATCGGTTCACATCAGCAAAAAAAACAAGAACATTAATCCGTCAACGTTTAGCGAAGTTGTAGTGATACTGTAGAAACTGTTCCAGTGCTTCAAAGCTAGAGGAATACCCTGGTTCAGCACAGAACATGATTACAATTTTCAGATTTATTTAACTGTGCGCATATGAAACTTCTGTATCAACAACAGTTTATGGCACTAAAGAACATCTGCATTAATCATATGATTATGTGACCCAAATTTCTAAATTTGTTCATCACATTTAATGCCTGGTCTGCCAAATGAAATAAATTTCAGCTTCTGGTCCTGCTTGGCAGTCATGACAACATGCTCTTCTTATTGATAAGGTCAATCATATGCACATCATAACCTGTGCAGAGTCTAAGCCGCTGCTGTAAACACACTGAATGACCAAGTCATCTGCGTACATCTTACGGCCAGTTTCACATTCACACGATTGCATGACTGTTTTTTATATTGGAGTATACGTGACAAGTTCTTGCTAATGGCCAAGGTTTAATGTGACTATTTGGCTAGTGACAAATATTCTGAATTTGATATCAGAGTCCTGATTGTTAACTTTCGATCTGCCAGGATAACCATGGTAATTTGTGCTGTAAACCTTACCTACGTCCTCTGATGTTAGGCAGAGGGATTTTGGATTTTAACTGTCTAAGGAACAACAGACTTTCAGTGATGTCTCTCCGTTCTGTAAATGACATGCATTCTAAGCTTAGGGAACAAGGATGTGCAGTTGCAGTACATAAGCTGCACTTTCCCATAGAAACCTAAATGATGTTGCTGAGTAAGCTTTTTATTTGATCATTAATTATTTTACTGCCCACAATATTTTGCACTACAGCTAGTGGGACAGAGATAAGAAATGGATTATGCAGCTACACTTTTATTGCAAATGTTCGATGGAAAACAGAGAGGTCAAATAAATAAAGTACAGTAAGCACATTTTTTTTAGATTTACTTTCTACGAGTCATGTTTAGCAGCTGTTTTTGTACAGCTTCTACGTTCCAAAATAAGCAAGTAATTGGAGTAAAGTTAAAATATGTAATTGATTTATACCTTTTTTACAGCCATTTTTCTGTTGCATAATTTTGTCTCAACGCACCTCTGAGTTGCATCTTGTCTTGTTGGAACCGCTGTGCCTGTGAAAAAAAACCCTGACCGTTTCTGTATCCATAACTAATTCCATTTTCTAAATTTTGAGCCTTTTGCAAGTTTATTTTCAAGCAGGCACAAGCTACAGCCAGCCTGCAGAATGAGATGAAATTATTTTCCATTGCTGTTGTGCTTTACCCCTCACCGTGCAGCTGTCCCAACTGAATGCGCTGGTGTCTACATGTTACCATCAGTGCTGAATTAGTAATGTATAGAAATTAGATCCGGACAGAGCAATGTCAGCTAGTACACAACAGCAGAATGTGTATTGCTTGTGCAACCATGTAACCATTATGCTGCTGCTGCTTGCTGCTGGTTTGTTTCACTTGACTGAAACGTGGACAATCTGAGACCTGTCTCATTTCCTGTGACCTCTGGACCATGCTGTCAGTTCAGTTGGTTAGAAAGAAAGACGGTCAAGTTACTGATGAAGACATTATTTTGTGTAGCTGCAGATTAAAGCCTCTAACTATTAAGCCACTAATGATGATATAAACAACCTGTCAAACTACAAAGATCCCTTTCCTTATTTGCTTGCTTAGATTAACTCTTTTATTATCTAAAGAGCTGTTTTGGCTTCCTTCTTTCAATGATACTGACACTAACCCTGTTTGTCTCCTCCACCGGTTTTTAATTACATAGTAGTCGGAGAATTCATTTCTCTGCTTCTGGTGACATTAAATGCTTTCGATCTGCTCCGGTTTCCTTAATGGCTCCTCTCTAAAACTCTGAAAAAAATCTGAAATAGTGTGATTAATGTGAAATGACTTCCATTACTGATCAAATTAAGTAGAAAGAAATCAGTTGAATTTGCTTTCCATGTGGCCTACCCACATCTAGATGCATCTTTGATGCTCCTGTCCCCAGCTTAGTTTCCACTACCTGGGGTAAATACAGGATAAAAAAGCTTTTACCTAGTTATTTATAGATTACAAGTAAGAAAATACCAGTCCACTGCATGTAAGTTAGTATGCGAGAGCAGACGGATGTGATTTAAGGACTGAGGTTTCAGTACATTACTTTACTGACTCAGAATGAGTCATTTGGAAAATAGCTGCTTTGAATCTTTCAAATTATTTCTGTGACTTTAAGTAAGTCTCAAATACAATAGCAGGACCTTGATTAATTGGTACGCTCAGAGATTCAGTGAGAGGCCATGTGAAATGATTGACAGCATTTCTCTGTGTCCAACAATCTCCATGTCGTCCTGCTTGCTGTTTGCATGACCACCTCCCAGCTGCCTTCCTTTCTGCTATCTGTCCGCCTGTCCGAATGAGTGAATGAGGAGGCATTCATCATCGTTTTCTGTCCTCTTACAGGCTCTGCTCTGGAAAAAAAGGGAGGGAAGGAGTTCACTGAAGCCCTGCAAGAACTGAAGAAGAAAAACGGCGCTTTGGAAGTGGCTGGTGGTAAGTGCACAGGGTCCAGGTTTGTGAATGGCAAAGAGATTTTCTGCCACAGTAGTTACGGTTTCTGCCCAGCAAGGTTTGATCACTTATTGTTGGCAGGGTTCCCAAGAGTGTCCATTCAAAATTTTCAACATGTAATTGTAATTGACAAGAGTGAAAACTTTGGTCAGACTCACTCAGAAATACATTTTTTTCAAATATTTGTGTCATTATCTGTAATTATGAATTATTGAAATCCACAGTTTTTGCCTTGCTCTAGAAGTTTTACTGTAAGACTGCTGTGGCTCACATACTTTGCATCCATGCTGCTTAGGAATTTGTATACTTTGCAAATAAGCAGCAACCAAGCACAGGAGGAACTCTAAATACCAGACATCCATTTGGTTTGCACTATATTTTTGTATCCTTACTTATAACCCTGTTACTTCATAATAAGACAATGAAATATGGCAAAGATTCAGTCCTAACTAGGGCTGTCCCGATCCGATACCAGTATCTGGTATCGGATCGGGACCAGATACCAACAAAAAAACAAGGATCGGACAGTATCGGCATGTTTTAAAATATGCCGATACCAGGTGATCAAGATTTTCTATCCAGCCATTAACCAGCACGCTTGGCACACCCTGTACAAGATCTCCACTATTTTAAATTAACTCATTGTTTAATAATTAATGAGTCAGTTTTTCTCACACCTTCTGTTGTGGACTTTATAAGTTACACCTTAAGGTTTTGAGATGAGGTTTGACACAATATTTTGCTCATAACAAATTGTATCGGTATCGGGTATCTGCCGATACTCAACCCTCGGTATCGGAACTCGTGACAGCCCTAGTCCTAACAGTTACTTTTTTCTTGAAAATGCTTTCACAGACTCCAAAAGAAATTTGATTTTCAAACCATAAATGAGTTGAACCCTATACTTCATTGAATTAGTTCAAATAAAGTTGAAACTGAGCAGTTTGTTTGCAGTAGCATGCTTGCATTGCAACAGCGTAAGATGAGAAACATTTAATGCCAAAACATTTTAATATTATATATGTTAATAAGGGAAGGAGTAAAGGGTGTTGTACATAATAGCCCAGCAAAGCAGTAGTCCAGATGGTTTGTTAAGATGCTGCACCTGCAATGTGACCTCCTCCAGCTTTACTTGGGAGTAGTTTGGCAGATTTACATGAAAACAAATAAAGATGAAAACCCGCCTGACCAGTCGTCACTCTGACAATGTCTGTTGTCACTTTGGTGTTGTTGAGATCGGCCAGATTTCCCCTGATTGGATGTGTCAAAATTGCTGCACCCAAGTTGACGTTATTTGTACTTCAGCACAGAATACGTGAATAGCATGCTCAACTTTGTAATGAACCCAGATTAACACAATATAGATCCATTATTGCATGCAACAAGGTGCGTTGCATACGGTTCCTGTTTAGAAGCAGGCCACAGCACCCACCTCATCCCGTGTGAAAGGACCTGCAAAAGGATTGCACATGGACTGAACAAGATTTATTAGTTATTTCAGTTTTCAGAAAATATATTTGACTGACAGAAGTAACTTTTGACAACTCTGAACTTAAAGCTCAGTTCTCTTTATCCATCTCCTTTTCTGTGATCCGTCCTTTTTTTTTTTTGTTTGTTTTTTCTGTTTGGTTTGTTTCACTTGGATTGTTTTTACACTTGGTTTCACGCACTGGCAGCGGTGAGTTTTCATGACTATATTCCAGAGTTAAATATCAATCCACAATCAGGTCCTCCGACAGTAATGTCGGCACACCCCATAAATTTCTCTTCCCACACAACAAACTAAGTTGGGCTTGGTTCCTTTTGCTTTTGTTTCCTCATTAGAGTAGATGTCCGAACACTGTTTCAGCGATCAGCTCTTTTGGACATAAACACAGAGTTCACACACAGACTTATGCATGTGTCTAATAGCTGAAGGTTTTGGGAAGACCAAGAATACTGGGTGTGTTTTTTCCGTAACAGTGATCAATGGCATTTAGTTTGGCAACTTTTACTTGGTTTTGGCAAATTTGTTCTTAAACTAGGTGTCAGTTTTCAGATTGTCACACTGACTGAGATCTTACACTTTTTTGTCTTTGACTTAATTTATTTCCATTCCCTCTTTGTGCTCTTCTCATGTTTTCACCATGTTTCCATGTCCTTATCCGTCACTGACAATCACTTTTTAATACATTCACCGCCTTCAGCCAAATTAGTTCAGCATCCTAATCCTGGTCTCCATGTTGAGCTCATAAATAGATTACCAGGTGACTCCACACTGAGCCAGCTTAGGTTGTTGGGGGCACAGGGAATCTGGATCAGCCACCAGACACCGTTAAGAACAATGGTCATCTTTTGATCACATCTTTCCTTTTTTTTCTCTCTTTGCAGTTATTCACAACCATAAATCACACACTAATGAATAGGTTGTTTTTAGGGATGCAAACAATTAATCGATTATCGATTAGTTGTCGATAAGAAATTACTCGATTTAAAATAAATTAATTGCAATTAATTGCATTTTGAACCCGTAATTCCCTGCCAGCCCGCATGGGGGCGCTAGACGCGAGACGTCCTTAAAGCGCAAGCGGGAACAAAGAAGCTGTCCTGATAAACAAACTAGAAGCGGTAAACTGGCAGGATGAAGAGGACCAAACAGAGTCTGGTATGGAACCAATTTAACCCTCATAGCTCCCTAAGAAAAAGTTACGTTAAGCTTCTTAAGGGCAAACACTGTCCACTGTCAGTTAATGGCCTGCAAATATTATTTAAAAATGAAAAGTTGCTATTTTCTTT
>JAVQJG010296872.1:0-20647 GCA_036024015.1 Craterocephalus amniculus | reverse complement strand
AGGACCAAGGGAAGGAAACATAAAAGCTTTGATTCATTTATGTGATCTACATTCACTCGAAGACTATTTTTGGGCACCCGCTTTGAAGGCTCCAGACGTTAAGTGTCTGGCTGGGCGGCGTCCTGGGGAAAACTGAAATGTTACACATTAAGGAAGCAAAACCTTGGATGAGGCTTCGGCACAGAGGGGTGGAGGAGTGTAGGGGGAGGAGCGGGTGAGGAAGGAAAGATAGGTGTGGGGATTGCAACGTCATAAGCGATACGAGGCTGTAGGAGAAGGCTGAGCAAGGTTATGTGTTGCAGAGAGAGGCGGCAGGGTGAAAAATAAGGAGCGTTCATCTTGAAACCAGCTCATATGACCCAGAATAGATTGAGACATATTCTGTTTGTCTAAATAGGACAAAATAATCACGCTCTCACAGTCTGGGAGCTCTTTCAGTTGCTTTGATGCAGCATGATTACCTCATTTTCCGTAAGAAGTCAGAAACAGTAAAAGAGAATGTTGTGTTTAAAAAAATGCCTCCAATGGGGGCGCTATGTTCGGCCTAACACCTGTTTGTGCTTCCTCCAACAAAACAAAAGCACTTTCCTGCAGAAACAACCTATCCATGAGGGAATTGTTGTGACCCACATGATGCAGTCACACAGGGATTCCATGCAGTTTTGAGCCCTGTCTAATACTTTCTGCATACAATGAGAAACAGGCAGGACTCCTTGTCTCTTTAGCCTAAGCAAAGAAGATAATCCCAGAGGGGGGAGGCAGGACAAGGATGGCAGAGATTAGAAATAAAGTATAATTCTCCCATCTTTTCACAAGAGAAACAAGTCATCTTTCTGCAATCTTGTTTTCTGACTAGCATCAGTCTTTATAAGGTTAGGGTTTGTCGGCCTCACGTCTAAAGGCCCATTTATGCTCCCTGACGGACGTAATTTGGGGCGTCCGTTCCAAACGTCTTCATGCGTCGCTGCCTTCATACTTCCATGCATCGTTTCTGTTGCTACGGCTAACCTCCGCTAAGCGGCAGTGCTGAGTTTATTATAAACTCCGCGATCCAACGTTAGATTCAAACATCGATTGGCCCACAAACGCGCTGCTGTTAAGTTCTTTCTAACCACCAACACACCGTTAACACTTGTAGAAGTTAATTTCAAAAGCTTGCGCAACTTCTAATGTTTTTTCGCCGTCTTCATTCTTCTTCTACGGTTTTCTTCTTCCTGTTTATCTTCTACTTCTTCCCATGTTTGTTTCTGCTCCACTTTGCTCAACACTGCCATCACGGTTTCCGGTGGTATTACTCCGTCGTCTGCGTCGAGTGACGGATGCGCAAGGAGCCTGAAAACACACCAAAAACGCACGAAATTGACGCAGAAGACGGACGAAACTCTCCCTGCGTGTGCGTATCCATCATCTGCGTCGAGCATAAATGGGCCTTAAACGAGACCCAGAAGTGTTTGCTTTACTCAGAAAGCTGCCATTAATGTCCAGACTCGCCAGGACCGGGCTTATAAACAGCCGACCATCACAAGCCGATGATTTGGAGAGACAAGATGCTGACAGCAAACATGGTCGTTACCGGTCAGGCACGTTCAAAGGCGAAGCAAGGCGTCATCTGATGTCCCACAAAGTGATGTTTGTAGTCTTCAGGGAGTCTGTGTCTGTGGGTGCTTTGGTCCGTGTCTGATTCTACGTGTGACAGTGCATGTGTCCGTCAATGTCTATCATGTAGAGCATTGTGTTTGTGTGTGTCAAGCTTTCTTTTTTGCCTGTGTGTTTGTGTGAACACGCATGCATGCACTTGATGGACAAAGAGCAGACAAAAAGTGTCAGAGGGAGCGGCCAGCCAGTTAATCCCGGATGTCAGGTGTCCCCCATGGGTCTTGCAGAAACAGTTACTGGCACACCCAATATCCCTTATTCCTTAAATGGCAGACTGGCTCAATAATAACAACCCTGGTACCCCTCCACCTCCAAGCACTGCAACCTAGCCACAGATAAACAGGCAGATATTGGTTGCACTGCCATATAATACAATAATGGTGCAATTTCACACGCAATTTTATTTTATTCTTAAAGAATAGTCCTTTCTGATGGATCAGAGTGTGTGCATTATTTTCCAGATACACATTTTGCCGGGATGTAATGGCCAGTTCAATGCACTGAAGTAGTATTTGTGCTGATGGAATTTATTCTTGTAGGAGAATTGAGGTTACGTTCACCTCATACAAGATTGTTTCAGAAAATGTCCTCACTTTAGGAGCATAGCAAGTTACCAGGATTTAGAAACTGTTAAGGCCTGTGGTGTCATCTAAACTTCTAAAACACAGGGTTTACAGCAATAATACTGTATTGAAACAGTTTTTAAGAAATGTTAAAACAAGCTTATTATAGCATTTAGTTGGATGTGTTAAAACCATTTAAATGTTTATGATTAATAAAACTTTGTGACAATCAGGCTAGTTTACTACTTTACTGGACTATAGATGTTGATCACATCTGGAAAGATAATAAATAATTACTGTGTCTGTGAGCTTTCTAAAAATCTGTTTCTGAATAGGAAATGTGCTCTATTCTCATTTTTTGTTGCTTTGACCGCAACATTCTCTGTGATATTCAGCATGTGCCCCTCAATGCTGAGCTAGAACCAGTTAAAACGATTTACAGTAATCCAGAGGCCATTTGCTATTTAAATACTGTCACACTGTTCTCATAAGTCCAGTTCTGTTCTCTAAACAGCTAAAAGTAATTCTTAGGATGGATATTTTATGTAAAACTACCGTTTGAAATAGCCAAGACGTGTTCAGTTAGCCTTTGTGCCCAGCCATGGTGCTATTGTGTTACGGTAGTTTTACCTGGGACACGTTAACCTTGGACCTCATTTTCTTTATTTTTGCACATGTGTTTTTCCAGGTTGTTGTTTTTAAGCCTGCATGCTTTTCATAACATGCTTCAAAAAACGTCTTCATAAATTAAAGCCATCAGGTAGCTTACCGGTAGAAAACCGGTTAGCTTACCATATCAAGATGAAAATAAACTTTTTTTTTTAATTAAATGACAATTGTGTGATATGAAAGTGATTATCCATCCTAATTAAGTCACATATTGTCACTGGATCAGTGAACTGTTTCACACATTTTTACAGCGAACTTTATTCTTCCATTACATGTGTTTTGTTTGTTGTTGTTGTTAGGTAATTTCCACACTGTTGATGTTATAATTATTGTGCAGCAGTAAACCTTAACGCTAATGATGCACAAGTGTTTTCGTTTGTCATCTAGCATGACTTGCACACATATATATATTAGACAGTAACGTAAGTGGTCAGAGAGTTTTCATATGAAACCATCAGATTCTGCAAATGCCATGTTCCTTTTCTTCCCCCCTTCAAGATTTTTCTGCGCCATTTTCCTGCCAGCTCGTTTAACTCCTGCTCATCCTAGCCCTCTGACACTCAGAGGGAAGATCAGCTTCAGAGAATTGGGGTCTGCCACAGCATTAATCCCCCTCTTACATGAAGCCAGCTGCCCTTTCAGCAGCTACTCCAGAAACAGTCCAGGAAACACAGCGAACACCCTGAGGGAGGAAATGTTTTTGAGCTGTGAAGGGAGAAGCATGTGTCTCTATACACTGGTTCTATGCGGACTATGTGCAGATGTATAGGTAATGTGTGTAGAGGTGTTGCATGAATTCCTATCTGATTGTCAGCTGGAAATCTATCTCTCCTTTCCACGGCGATCCTCATCATCTCTGTGCATTAAGTCGTTCTAATTATAGCGTTCCAGCAAAGTAAATTATGACATTACAGGGGGGGAAAAGAGCCATCCACTTCCTGAGGATTCATACTATGCTTGGCATTTGAACTTTGCTGCAGTCCCCCCAGAGCTTTAGATAATCATTATGCATTTCAAAGTCATACTTATGCTGTCTCCATCACGGTATATTGGCTGTGATTACCATACTTTGCTGCCCCCTAACTGTGTCATTATGGCCAATATGCGAAAGCACAGTGTGTAGTCTTTCTTCCACACTTACTACTTCTTACTCACTTTATTTTACTAGATGGACATCTACTGTGTAGCTGCCGCCTTAGTTTCTGACCAGGCTGCTGTCGATTAGCATATCATCGAGGAAGTGGCGTGGGATGTGAGGGGTTAATGCACTGATGGAAGGGAGGATGGATCCAGCGCACACCTACCCTTCACATATACACATGGACTCAGGCTACGCAGCTTTGAGCTGCTTCAAATGCGTCCACACAATAATATTCTTCCCGAGTAGACCAGCACGCCACTTCCTACGGATCATAAATCAAGGATTGAAAAAGAGAAAGAAAGGAAAGATAAAGGACAAAGACCAGGCTATTGTCATTCCCTGTTTTCACCCTGTAAGGCGTTTAGAAGATCCGTTCAGCGTGAAGGCTGGCCATTAGAGAAAGATGAGATTTGCAGATTCACAGAGGAAGAGAGAGACTCTCTGTACCAGCGGGGTCAGCCCCGGCTCCTCCAACCAAGCTGTTAAGATGTTCTTACTTCTCAGATAAATGGAAGAAGAAAAGGGGGTCAACAAAGCTCTCAGCTGTGCTCTTTCCTTCCTCTTTACCCTTTTTATCATTACTTATACGCCTCCGCTGTTTCTCAGCATCCATCTTTGTCTCTGTAACCTCCACAGTCCGAGAGACAGAAAACCAAGCGTGAATAAGCACGGAAGATAAAGCGGCGCTCTGAGGGGAGGAGATTGAAGCAGCCAAGAAGATCTGCTTCCCTCTACCCATTGGCAAAAGCAATATGAGAGCACTCTAAAAGTAGTTAAAGTAACTAAAAGCAGGGGGAGAGCAAACGGATTAGGACAGGAGAGGGGGGGCACTCTAAGGAAGGCACCGCAGTCAGACAAATGGCTGGAGGCGGAAGGACTTTACTGGTTTCCCTGCTGTAGCTCGGGCCTCCCAACAAGAAGTACTGAAGCAGTCTTGCGTAGCTGTAATGATCCACCGGGCAGAAGATGATAGATGAGCGTGTGGGGTGAAACTCGTGTCAGGATTGGCAGGAAACCATATTTACCACCATACTACTCAGGAATAGGACCCCTTTTGTTTTTTAGCCTGTGCAGCTTTTTGTCTGGCTGTGGTAAGGTAAACATGATACGGTCTGATGCAGCAGCCTCTGTGGTAAAAAGTACAAATCATCAGCCGCTTCCCTGCAGGTTGTAGATGTTACCCTGCTATGCTACTCTTCACTCAAACTCTGCTAATGATCCACTGATTTGTGTTGCATCAGAGAAACATGTACAATCTGTAGGACAGTGGGTGACAAGAATTGGATGTGGAGATCCCTGTTCTGAAGTGTTACTGATGTTCGTTGAGCAAAATCTTTAAATAAAGTCGGTAAGAAGTAACCAAGGTTGACTGGATGAATCACAAATCACAGATGACAGCTTGTTCTTATTGTGCGCTGCAACTCCTTCTGATTGGATCCTGCTCAGTTGGAAAGTATCTCAAATTATTGGCCTGTGGCTATGAGATGATGGAGAGAGAAATAACCCCCCCCCCAAAAAAAATAATGAATTGGAGAGAGAAGGATGGAAGACACTGCTAAGCAGTGCAGATCGGTGGAGGGAAAGATTGCTTTGGGTAATTAGAGAAGTGACAACTTTGATTTCCACATGATTTTTTGGGGGGGGGACTGTCTTTGCCTGACTCGAGCAGCCACTTGTGCAAGAATCCTCGGCGGCTGAGATGAAAGGTGGTTTGGATCTTGCTGAAGCAAGAGAGAGGGAGAAGGAATGAAAACGAGCTGTTGGACTGATAACTGCTGCACAGATGAAAGATGAGCGAGCGGTTAGAGCGGCGACAATCATCTACTTTAAATAAAAGGGAAACATGAACGCTGGGTGAGGTATTTCCATGGAACAAAGGGAGGTGGTGGGTAGGTAAATCGCTGTCTCTTCCCTGGTGCTTCACGGCTACGAAGCCTGTCTGCAATATTGGGCTAAAAGAAATAAGACGAGGGAGGAAAGAAATGACTCTATTCCATCCATTCTCCGTCTAATCCATATAAAGTTATTTAATGAAAAACAGACTCAGGCCAGCCTGACAGAGAGATGGTTTCCGTGGGAGGGAGGGAGCCCGGCGTGGCCGCTAGCCAGTCGTGTCCAATGTAATCTCCATTCTTAAGGATGGATTTCCAATGTGGGTGTCCTGTACAAGGGCATCTTGCTGCCTGCAGTGCTACATGATATACGGTTGGCCCCTCTGAGAGTCTATGCACTCACACACACACACACAAATGTAGTCACACACATGTACACGTATGCACTGATAAGAAAGGAGACAAAACATAGTGACTCATATGCTATGATTATCAGCACACTCTCGTCCAAACATCTCAGACAGGCAGTGGAAAGGATACTTTACACTCCCAGCGCGTTGCACGGGCCTCCTGCCTGTCCTCTGCCGTGCTGTGTCTCCTGAAGGAGCCAGACAGTCAGCGGGCTCTGCCCCTCCCACCAGAGCTGCAGCTGTGACACCTACACAGAGTCCCAGCACCCAGCAAGGAGATGAACAGGTTTCTGGATGGATGCTGATGGATGAAGGGGGATGCAGGGCTGCAGGCATGTTAGCTGGCTTGTTTCTGTTCATGCGTCCACCCATAGGGAAGGAAATAAATATATAATCAAAGAAATACTGTATGTTGATGCCAAATTCTGCTGTTAAACAAACAAAACAATATATATTGATAATTTGATTCAATTATCTAATTGTATCATTCAATCATTGAGACATTATTTAACATTTAGAATAATGTAGCTTTCTCTTTCTCGAGAAATTGCAAGGCTGGTTTTCTTTCTGTTGGACGTAGCCACCCCATACGGTAACCAAACCTCTGCCAGCTCAGACATCAGATTTGTATCAGCGTCATCTTTCCACATGTACAAACAATGATAATGTTTAGAAACAAGTAAACAAACATACACAGAATAAAAAAAACAGAAGTAATATGCTGTACGTGTGCAGAACTGTGACACACATATCACAACCAAGTAAACATGAGTATTTTTTCTGTTGTTCTTCCGTGAATTTCCACTTACAGCATTAATTAGTTTAACTAAATGAGCACATTCATACTGCTGGTGTTTGGTCTGCTTCTACTGACAGTGTGATTCATTTGGCACAGTGTGAACAACGACCCTACTCTGACGCTGAGTAAAGAAGTGGACTGTGGCCCAGTTGGAAATTGAGGGTCTCGGTTCACTTGCAAACGGACTATCCGGGGGATCAAAAAGAAAGAAACATATGCTAGTTGCAATAAAGCATCAAGAAGACGAAGAATGAAGTGATCCGGTAGGAGGGAAAATAGTCAACATAGTCAACCGCGTACGTTCGAAGAACCCAAAGTAAAACAAAAGAAAATCATGAATGTTCTACAGTACACATCACAGTAAAATTAGGAACCCCAAGACTGCATCGTGTGGCTCTAGTGTTTCCTTTTTACTTATAGTGGAGGAGCCTGCAAAAGCGAAAAGATTTTCTTTTTCGGTCCTGTCCAATCAAGAAGCCAATATTCCGCTTTTTCCATTGTTGATCAGTGGTTGTTTTGGGGATTATGGCCATTCTAGCAAGCAGCTGGTTGAACTATGTGACATTGTCCTGGTGGTTTGGCACACTTGAGTTCAGTGCAGTTTAAACCAAAGGAAGTTGTGAAACTTTTTGTAAATCCCCATCCAACTGAACCAAGTCCCCTGGACTATCCTGGTATGAATGTCCTCTATGAGGAGGGGAAGCCACCAGCACTTTCTCCACAGTTTTGCACAAAAATCCAGTTAATCTGGCATCTCTGGATAAGGCTGCTTCCTTTCCCTTCCTTTCCTGTTGCTTCTTGAAACAAGACAACAGCTTTATAACGTAAATCTAATCTAATGTAGACATATTTTAGGCTGAGTTAGAGCAAAATCCTGTACAATTTAAAAATTTCAGCCCTCACAATGAGGATATGTTCAGGTAAAAGACATCTGATGACCCTAATGGAAGTGAGTTTGAATTCAGCATATGATACAATCTTCTATCAATTGCTAGATCCTGAATTGACTCAAGTGGAAATCATTTCGTATTATACTTAAACTAGAACTGTGTTACACTCCAGTGACTGTAAACCAACAGTAAAAGAGATAAGCTAAATATTCTCCCATAGACGTGTCGGTGAAACACAACTTTAAAGAGAATGGGAGCCTGCATATAAACTACTGGAGTCAATAACTTGACCTCAACTCTTAAATGAAAAATATAAGCCTCAACAGCATAGAGCCTCTGTTTCACTTACTAGTTTATTTCTTCTCGTATATCAGATTTCTGTGAGAGTCAGGTCTGATAGCATTGTTTCATATCAAGCGAAGGGAAGAGTCTGGGGAATAAAGCGAGTGCGATAATGCCTGTGAGGGAGAGGGGAAGGGCCCAGCTGTTTAATCTATCCTCCCCCATTCTAATGCAGAGCAGGCTTCGGCTGGTGGGGAGAAGAGGAAGACGGGAGAAGTTTCTCCGGTTCACTCGGAATGAAATATTTCTCCAAGGATCCGAAGGCAAACAGATGCAAACAAACAAGCAGAACACAGAGGAATTTTGTTTTTCTGACACTGCAGTGTGGAGAAGGACGAGTAAAAAAAAAAAACCCGCAGACTTGGTGACTCCTTTTTTTTTTTTTGTCAGTGTACATTTTATCTCAGATTAATTACAGTCACACTCTGTTCTCAATGGGGTCTATTAATTCTGGTTTTCTTCCCCTCAAATTTCTTTTTCTGCCAGCTGATACATAAAATCTCTCTTTGCTGATGCCTCCAAAGTCGTTGCCTCTTGAACGGGATGTTGTCCCTCGCTGATGTTTGCCTGGAAAAGGAGTACACACACATTAGCATATGGTACACACACTCTTCATTCTCAGCATTTATTACCTTGCCTGCTCCTCACTTTGTCAGTAATGAATGGCAGTCACAGTGCTTCAGTGTACTACATTTAATCTCTTAGTAATAAACTCAGTACGCTACCAGGAAATGAAGAATAATGGAGGGGTAAAGTGGAGGGAAGGTAAACATCTAAAGGAGGGGAATTAAGGGGTCAAGCGAAAGGATCTGAAGGGAGAAAAGTAGGGCGTAGTGAATGGAGGAAGGAGGAAGAAATAATGGAGATGGAGGGGATTGTACAACAACAAGGATGGAAAGAATGGGGCATGGAAGTTATTGGCCAAAAGCGAGATCAAAATGGGCTTTGGCAGGGGGGTGATGGAAAGAACAGAATGAAGCGTGAATGAAAGATTGTTTAAGAACAAGGGAGGGACAAGCAGACGAGGAGGAAGGGAGCGAGCCGGGAGGAAAGAATAAGTGAGTAAGACGGGGTAAATCGATTAGGGAAAAAAGGGTGGGAACAATAAAAGAGGAAAAACTCCATGGATAGAGCAATACAGAGGAAGAGGTGAGGGAAAAACCATTTCAGGGGTAATTTCCTGGGTGTAATGTCTAACCCCGGCCACTGGAGGGCGTCAGGATGGCTCATGCTTTGGATTAAGTTACAAGAGGTGTCTTGTGTGATTGGGGGACTTAGAGGGGGGAGAAGACTTAGTCAGGATTTGAGGACAAAAGATGCAGCAGTGGGTGGAGAACATACGCAGATTGATTAATTTCACCAAAGAGCTTCCTCCAGTGCTGTTATCACGTTCATCGCCTTTTCTCCGCATCCCCCTCCACCGTCTCCACCACACCCCTCTGGTCTCTCCCTCTGCACTCTGCTGTCAGCAGCATCTGCTTCTCCCTCTCTAATTTAGTGATTGCAGCAGAGTGCCCGTGTCATTACTAAAACAGGCTTGGATTAGTACCGTAATTGCTGTGCAGTCTGTCCACAGAGCTGAGCTGTACCTGCCTGATCGACATTAAAATGGTCAGCCTGTAGTTTTCTTATAATTGAGTACAAATTGTAGCTTTAGATAAACAAAATCTTTCATAACAAGCAAATCTGTTTTCATAGAGAAGGCCCATTGGTGATGGTATCCAATCGGTAGCGTTACAGAATTCCAAGCTTATCTGAGGTTGTGTTGCAGGTGCTACATCATCAATGCCAATTATGTGACACAGAAATGTTAAAAATCCACAAATTTCCCTTCACATATGTCCACTGGCCGGTGTCTGAGAGAGCTGCAGTTGTAGTGGCATTGAGTCAGCTTTCGTCTCAAAAACCTTTTTCTGCCATCCAACTTCTAATAGTTTCTCATTCCAGTCCTCCACCTTCCCCTCTGTTCTCCTTTCTCATCAGTGCCCCTCCCTTCCTTGCTCTGTTCTAGCATGCAACACAGGCAAATCTATATGCAAGCACATCTCTGCCTTATGTGAGCCATTCTTCTGTGCAGGGAAGCGTGGGTAGAGAGACCCCTGGGGAGTAAAGCTGGGTACTGCAGCACTGAGAGGTCTATTTTAGGTCTCGGCAGCAGCAGTGAGCAGGGTGGGGTTAGGTGCATAGGTGGGGGGGATGCAGGATATATACTTGAGCGCTCCGTGCTTTGCTGGTGAGATACTGATCGCACACTCTCCCGCACTCTCTGGGTCGTCTCTCTGCAGATGATTTCATCAGCGTAATGCCACAAACCCCCAAACACACATACACACACACACAGAGTCCCAATCTTACATTTCTCAGTCAAACATGTTGAAAATTGGATCATTTTTGGTCGATTAGGAAAAATTCTACTTTTTGGAATCATGCAGAGCTTCTTAAAAATGTCGAGGAGTTCCCCTGATTCTGTTTTTCTAAGAGTCACTATCTTAAACATGGCTCTTTATGACCTATAAAGATGGCTTTTCGACACATACAGTAACTCCTAATTAATCCTCTGACACGGGTATCTGACTTCATCTACCCCCCTGCATGGTCACCATCAGCCTGCCTCTCCTAATTCCCGCCCTGTCTCTGTTGACAGTGCTGGAGATGTTGCATGACCCTGAGGTTGATTGAAGTGAACCGAGGGATAATAAGTCAGCGCAGTGGTGATGAAACTTCTTTGATGCACTGATGAAGTGACGCTAATTGCCAAGCGCCACTGAGAAGTGCTCCATTAATGCATAAAGAACAAAAACACAGAGTACTGACAGATTTGCTTTTCAGTAGGTGAGGAAGTAGAGATTCCAGCTCAAGTGATGCTCCAGGGGCAAAATGCAGCGCTGCTGTTGAATCTGGAAGGTGGTGATTTGCTAATCAGCGAGTCTTTGTTTGCATTGGGAACTAAAAGAACGTCTTCTTTACGAACAACCATGACCTGTGATTCTGTACTGTGTGATTATCCCATGCTTCTATGAGATAACAATGCTTTATTCCTGACTATTAGATGTCTTTTTCTCCCTGCTTTCTTCTCTCAGTGATGTTTTTATCTGTTACCTGCTGGTTCTGTGTGCAATTCTAGTTTATACATATTTATTATTACTGCTAATCCTTTTCTAAAGTGTTTTCACATTTAAGTTCCTCAATATTAATCATACTGTGTCTAAATCATTTATAAATCTTTTTAACATGGTAGCTACTTAAAAAAATCGATAATTTAAACTCAAGTTAACTAGAATACTGTTAACTTGTCTGACCAAATAAACCAACCCAAAAAATAAACACATCAAGTTCTTCCTGTCCTAACTAAAGCTGACTTAAAGAACATAACCTGCTAAACTTCTGTTATGTTGCCCTTCTAACCTCTAACCTTTCAACTTCCAGATTTTCTTGTAACCTTTTTCTTAATTTGTCTTCTCCAAATTTCTTAAAGGGAACTTTGATAATGAACGCCTGGCTATTGCTAGACAAAGAATCCCATACCGACTTGGTCGGGTAGTTGACGAGTGGCTACTCGACAAAGGTAATAAAATCCCTTTAACTCCACTAATGATCTAACCGCCTAACCTACCGTTAACCACCACTCTGGAGGAGGTGCAGTGCCAAGCAGCGAGGGGGGATTTAATTTGGCTTTTCATCCCAATGAGGGCGTCCCCTGTAAACCAACGGATAATCTTTGTCCAAAACTTGAAAAGAGGCATTCTTTGAAGATATGTTGCATTTAATGGCAATTTAACCTCATACCATTAAGTTATGATTGGTTTCTGCTTGAAAAAAATGCTTAACTCATATCTTGGGGACTCTAACCCAAAAAAACCTCAAACTGGGGCTGCATCTCTTCAGAAATTTAACCCCAAAATAACCTAACATAACCCTTAATAACCTGATCTCATGTAAAAAAGACTACTTCTTTTTTTCCCTGTGTCTTTTGATGACTGGATGTGAATATGCATTGATTATATTTAACCATTCGTTTTTTAAAAAAGGATTTTCACTGGATATTCAAGAAAAAAAATCCTGAAAGTCACTAAAAGTTAAAGGGACCATTAGAGTGTTTTGGGATAAATCTGCATTCACTGCAGCGTGTGGGCGCCATTTACCCGCCTCACATTACGCTCCAGTAGTGCCATCAGTTTTTTGAATGTGGTCCCATCAAAGTGATGATTCTTTAACCCTTTGAGTGCCGAAAGTCCCAACCTCTTTGTCTTGTGCTGCGTGTTTGTGCTGCTGAAGGTGGTTGATTCTTAAAAACAAGAGGAAGTGAGTAAAAATGGGCTTGTTGAGCACATTGTATCTGCAGGCATATACAGGAGAACTATTGCTCTTGTGCAGTTTATTGAGATCTAATGTGATTAGCATGGGTGAAGTATTTCAACCCGATAAGCTTTAGGGGTCAATGTGAAGAATAACACACATTCAGGAGAGAAAAAAAATCTGTTTTGGTGAGTAAAATGAAGCATTTATGCACCAAACAAACTAGATAAATGAAGTCCTTGCATATTTATTTCATGGAAACAAAACAATCCTTTGCTTTTCTATCAAGTTCCCAGCAAACCGACTCCTCTGCTCCCCCACCGTGCGACAGCTGAGGGTAGTCAGGACACAAATCAGAATTAAAAAGGCTTGGGAAATGAAAGTTGAATGAAAAAGTGGATCAATAAAAAATGACTTGCCCACTTATGAAATGATTTGTGCATGCTATGAAACTCTAAAGAGAATGAGATTTAAGTGGAATGCATTATTCTCTTTCTTCTATAGTGCAAAATGAGTCTGTATCCAGTCGTTTCGATGAAAACACGAGGAGAAATTAGAAGAGGGAAATAAACTGATGAACCCCATCAATCCTCCAGAAGGTGCTTTGATCAGGGTGTATTTAGAAAGATAAAGAGAAGTTTTATTTGGTAATGTTGGATCTGTTTATGAAAATGTTGGACATCATGGACAAAACAGGCAAAGTGTTTGAACAGTTTATATTTAGACAGTACTGAAGGGGGTTAGTGGACATTTTCGAGCTCAAAGGGTTAAAGCTGTTTGCTTCTGTGATAAGGGAGTGGATAGACATCAAATCTCAGCAACATCTAAGCAGAATCTAACCACCTAACAGCAAATCAAACTGAACCCACACTAACCACTGAGGGCTTCTCTCGAGGACTCAAATATTTTTTGTACACCCGTGAATTTGACGAATTCGACTTTTCCCAGCCGAGACAAAATTCAGAGAGCCCTCGGTTATAACCTTGTTATAAATGATGTTTTAACTTTTGAGCGGAATCCAAGCTGGAATTCGGTATTTGGAAGAACTTGTACAGGTTGCGGCAATCCACAAACACTAAACGAGAAGCTAAACATGTTCTAACCTCTGCTAAACCAAACAAATCTCCCAGCGAGGACGTCTTCCCGTTGGCCTCCCTCCATCCAATGCAAAACTCAGAGGGTTAAACACACCTGCTTTGGATCATTGCAACAAAAACATGTCTAAAGACTAAATAAAGGTCCCTTTAACGTTTATTGTTTTCACGTAGAACAATCTGATGTGTTGCATTTCAGTGTATCTGTGTGTTGTGTTTAACAGGTTGACTGGTGTAAAGCAAAGAGCCTGGATCATTCTTCCTGTCTGTCGGTTATGATCCAGGCTGTATTGCCAGTTTGGGGTTTTGGTCTCAAGTCTTTCTTAAATAAACCCCTTAGAGTGTCTCTACTTACTACAGAGTGCAGACAAACATCAGCCCAGTGGGTCTCCTCATCATGTATCTAAGATTTGGTGAACCACCACATCTGTAAAATCTCTTAAGTGCTGTAACAGTGTCCTTTAAGGACTTTAAGGCATGGACAGCTGCAGAATAAGAGTGCAAATCGCTCACGTTCCTTCTCACAAATCAGCATTTTGGTCACATCAGGATTTAATGGAAGTCATTGGAGCCGGCGGCATCCCGGAGGAGAGCTGTGCCGTCTCCCCGGATCTCATTCTGAAGCCCTTATCCAATCTCCCATACTGTGTGTGAGGCAGATCAGAGCGAGCGTCTCCGGCCCACTCTGGGCCTGCTGACTAAATTCAAAATGGCAGCAATTACAGTGACCCAATGGAGGGGAAAAAATCCCAAGTCCCAGAAGTTTTCAACAGCTCTATCTGAGACCAAACTTACTACGATGCATCTCCTTTTCCTGCTCATGGATCTGTCATTCCAGGTTTTCCCCTTCACATCTCCTTAACCCCTTTATACCTTTCACCCTCCCTCTTTTTGTGCAAAAAGATCCTTCAACTCAAGAAAACGTGACTTACATTCTCCTTTATCACTGAGGTAATGATAATGTGTTGCAGATAGTTGTGCCATACAAGAATAATTACACCTGATGTGTTTTTAGGGTTTATTTAGTCTGTTCATAATTTTAGACTCTCGAAAATCTGACAAAAACAACATCAAAACTTTAAAAGTGTGACAAAACAGGTTTGTCTAATTTATTTCCTCTTAATAATGAGCAAAACTAAATAATAATCAAAATCAACCAAAAGGGTGTTGAGGCTGGAGCAAATGTTTATCATTTAGTTATTGGATGTAAATCAACACATAAGGAAACATGATTTAACTACATGTTTTACAAATTCATACATTCATACAAATCAATTTTCAATTATATAACATCTTGATATGTCATGCAGCTTGGTTAAACATCATTAGAAAATAATCCTATAATTTTTTTAAAGATAAGGACAATTCGAAAGTTTTACACCAACAACTTTCATACATTGATATTTAAATCTGACATTGGGTGTTTCACAAATTAAGTGACCTCTTAGATTATATTTCTTTGACCCGTTTGTCTAATTTAGTCATGTGAACAAGTTGGGAAGAGACTAAATTGGGATAGGACCTAATTTCCACTCTACTCTCATAAAACTAAAGTCTCATTTATGCTCCATGTCATGCTTGTCAAACGTCACTGCCCACATACTTCTGTGCAGCCTTTATATTGGCGCGATTGTTTTGTGATGCATCCACTAGAGGGCAGCGCAGAGTTCACTCATTAGCTCTGATTCAGTTTCAGACAATAAGAAGTACGACCATGGTGGACATTCTTAGTCCAGTAAACGGCGGTGGTCTGTGTGTTAACACATGACGGCCTCTTCTTCTTTGTTCCTTCTATCGCCTGTGTTAGCTTAACTGTGCAACACTGCCCTTTTCCCCGGTACTGCTTTATTTGTGCTTTCTGGCCTCACATCCTTTTTATTCAAAGCACAGGATAAGTGAGGAAAATGTGAGGAAATGAGAACCTCTGGAAGTGATTGGAGACATATGGACACGTTTGACATTTGATATGATTTAGATCCAGATGTTTTGTTAACACTGAGGACCCATTATTGTTGGTTTGATAGTGGGAAATTTTGTTATCGATCTGATACCAAGGAAATCCAGAACAAGTATCACTAATATCAACATCAATAACAATACTTTTTGCATTAATTTCACAATCATTTAATGGTTTGCCTCAGATTATTGATAATAATTATTATAATAAAGAAGCCCACTATAAAGATTATTGTCAAATAAAACATGTCTTGATTAACAAACTTAATGGCAGGACAATGAAACTTAAATCTTAGCATTTTTGTTTGTAAACAATATAGAATTACATTACAAATGTAACAAGATATCATAACTCTATTATTCCCTTTTTCAATCAATATTAGCCTTGGCCTCAGTCTGCCAGCCCTATTCAGTATAACATGCTTTGGTTATTGAATGGTGTTAAGCTATCAGCCATAATTCTCATCCTGTGAGACTCCAGTTTAAGTAAGATGCGGATATAAAATGTTTTATGTTTTGGAGCGTTTCGTTAGTTATTTTTGTATATTTTTCTGTTGAATTATTTGTAAAAAGATTCCTACCTCCTACTCCGTTCATACTTTCAGCACCATCTTTGCTCCAAACAAACTGTTCATGTAACACCGCTGCATCACGTCCAGGGAAGTGAAAATGCAGAAAAAGTGTTTCCATTACATTGTTGTTTAATCCTTCTATAGCAATACTTCTGAAAAGAGCATAAAAACCTTTAGCAATAATTGAGGGGGTTGGTCAAAACATGTTTCTATTACTGGATTTGTAGTCAATAATTAGGTTTTGTACCTTTCTAAGTTTAATGGAAACACAGCTACAGTCTTCCTACATCGATTTTTCAAGTTATTCCAGATTCCATTTACAGATTTAAGGGTTTCCAAAAACAAACTTTCCACTCTCTTTCCAAAAATATATTTCATTTATCTGCTCCAAAACTAATAAACAAAATGAATTGAATATAAAAGTAAATAAAAGTTGACTTAGATCAATCCTGTGCAGTCAGAGGTAGTCAAAGATCCTTTGTTACTTTAAGTCCCGCCACCCAACATAAATAATTACATAAATAGGTCTACAAGTAGGCATGTCCAAAAATTTCCACTTTTACCTCAGATTGTTAAATAATTTGATTAATTATATACTTATTTAGAATAAATAAATAATTGAATTTAGGACTTAAGGACCACATACATTCAATGAAATGACCACATATTAAACATGAGTGATTTTCATCACTCTAATATCAAACTGAGAAAATGTGTGTGCGTCCTATTTCTACATTAAAGTAAGATTACTAACAGCCAATGAAAATCAAACTTCTAGCTGTATTTTCTTTAGCTAATGAGCCAGAAATCAAGAAAAGAATACAAGCTTTACATCTCCTGATGAGCAGTCCACCACCGTGGAGCTCTCCAGCACCCTGATGATCAAGTTATGTGTTGAGCTACATGAAAAAGGGTGTCTGTGGCCCAAGCTGGAGGTTCTGGTTTGAATGTTCAGAGTGTAATGGTCTTGTTTTTGCTGCCCCAGTCCCTAATCGAAACCAATCAAGCCCTCCCAGTTGTCTAGGGGCCAGGGCCCAAATCAAACCTCCAAGCCTGGCATTGGCCTAGATCTGCTATTTATGAACCCTGTTTCATTTCAGACTGTCTCACATCTGGCCGCAGTCGGGTCTAAAAGGCACGTCCCTTTGTCTTCCAGCCGCTGTGATGAGCCTCGCCTCCTGCTGAGTTATTATCTTGTCCTCTCATCTGATCTCTCGCCACTATTAAAGACTCTATCTGAGAGAAGTAAGAGGAAACTAAATGAATTCAAAACGTGCTTGTTCGTGCGTGAAGAAGTGGCAGCAAGTCTGTAGCTGGGAAGAAGTGACTCTTTTCTGTTATTTCATGGTAGGGAACCATGAAATGGACTAAAAACAGCACAGTCACAGTTCGAGAGAATAAAATAGAGTTAAGGATGTCCCCAGCTAGCCACTGTGCTATCTCTCTTCGTGTCTCCCTCGACACTATCTCCAAGCAGATACAGAGCCGTATCAGATGATGTTCAACCTCCTATCTGCAGCAACTTATTCACTGCATCACTCCCTTGCAACCATTATGGACCTCCGGGCTAAACCCAAGGCCCGGCCCCATCATCTCTGCTGTCAAACACAATTAATTCTTAGCGTTCGGCCGCAAACAGACAACTTTCTGAGGAGACAAAAAGCAAAACGCTCCTAATTACCAAAGAGAGCCGTGCGGTGAGGAGATAACTTCCCACCCCGCCTCCTTTGTGCTTTGCTCCTCTTTTCTTCTTTTAAAATAGTAATGGAAATGTGGGGGGGTTCTTGTTTGTTGAGGCTAGAAATTTTGCAGGAACACAATGGATTTGCAAACACAAACCCGAAAAAGATAACGCCCGAACGTGGGTTCATGGTTGTCCCTCGCATCCCGCAACTCAGCAAAGAGAAAACACTCCAGATAGGAGCCGCCATATGGCAGCCCTCCTCTCTGTGAGATAACAGGAGTGGAAGGAGGATGAGAGCGGCATAATGATGCCGGCGGTGGGTGCGAGGTGCCGCTCACTTCGGCTGCAGCCCCGTTCGCATCCCCTCACACACACTTTGATCATGTGTTACTCCAAATCTTCCTGCAGCAAAAGCCTCCTCCAGGTTAGCGTCGAGCTGTCATCCCCTGGCTTCATCTGCACCGCCAGCACATTCTGCAGGTTGTAGCAGACGTACAGCCATTATTCTACAGCATCCGACAAGCAATCTGTGCATTAGCAAGCCGAGCGTGACCCCAGCCCGGCCCACTCACCGGTTGGGCTCAGCTCAGCTGGTAATTACCAACCACAGCTCATCTGAGACAAGCCATTTCCTTCTCAGTTTAGGAAAAATAAAACTGGGAGAGGATGGTGCATCCATGCAAAGCCGCAGCTAGATACGTGCTATCGCTTGTGTAACTGTGGCAACCATTAGGGCCGTTTAGGTTTGCTCAAAGACGTAATCTAAATACATCTCTGCATTGGCTTGAGTGATGAGTTGAACTGGAGAGACAAAAGCTTTTTAATATCCTCTCAGGTAATGCATTACATCGCCTCATGCTTTCTACACTGGCAGATTATTGTTTAGATAATCATTTCTGGACAAAATATTATTTTAAAAGTGATGCAAAACCTAAGTCTTTTAACCCTTAAAATCGCTGGATCGTCCAAGTGCCATCATTTATATTGTCAAACATTTCTCAGGGTTGGTAGTTTGTAATTCTGTGGGGTACACATTGCTTACCCTTTGGGTGATCTACAGACCATTCTGTTTGTTTTTACTATTTTTCCCAACTAAGTTAGATTAAAAACAATCTCTTATTTCACAAAATTATAATTTAGAAAATTTTTATTTGTGTTATATATGTTTTGTTTATTTTGACTCAGTTATAAATCCACAATAAGAAATTGTCTTTTTTTTTTAATTTTCTTCATAAAAATATTATATTGCTATCACTATTATATTGCAAGAAGACCTCTATTTGGTTTCCTGCTAAACTTTTAACCAATTAAATCGAGTAAATTGATGGTAGTGTTCAATTAGAAGCAGCAAAAGTGACAAAAAAGTTCTATTTCTGTCTGTGTAACTATGCAAGTATAACTGTAATTAGGAAAAAGTATGAATATGTATTCAGCTTCTGCTTTGTCTGTTTCAATGCCAAAATGTTTTCTCCTGAAACCAAGACTTATGAGAAAAGGCTTTAGTTTTTAGGGTTAAAAGAAAAAGACTGGAACTGGGGGTGGAACAACACATTGATCGGCACTGAAACATCCACTCAGTGATAAAAGAGCCTAAACAAACAAACCTTACATGCTTAGTGATGAAATGGACAATTGTTTCCAACCAAAATTTGTTATTTAGACTCCATGAGGAAAAATCTTTATCTACAGGTGTGTGTTAGAGGATTATTGGTGTCCAACTAATTGATATAAGCAAAAACAAATCTGCATGAATGATTATCCTGATTGTGCTGTCACTGGAGTTTCACCTTCGTCCCTCAGGAAGGTGTTGTCTTGTTGTCCATAAAACAAAAGAAAACTCAAACTTTTTTCCCCTTTTGCTATTAAACAGTTTTACACTGATGATTCCAGCCAATGATCTAAGGGGACGAGTATGGACATCTTCCAGTTCGGTCCTCGAAGGCTACTGTTTCCCTGCTCCAACACACCTGATTCAAATGAAAAGGATCCAACAGCCTGTTGTCACCTTCTGAACAATGACCCATTAATTGGAGTCGGGTGTGTTGAAGCAGGAAAAAAAGTTTAAAATCTGCAAGACAGCTGCTTGCATACTCGAAATGAAACACTTTGAGGCTTTTGTGAGATTAGCTACGATGTATAAATTGTAGTATATGTGGTGCTGGTGAAATAGAAAAGGTGACTGAAAGAGTTTCAGGCTTTGGAAGCTCAAATTTCTTCAAATTAAAGAACAATATGAAGATTACAAAGATCAGCTCTGGTGAAGTGAAGAACTAGGGCTGTCCTGATACCACTTTTTCACTTCCGGTACCAATACCGATACAGAGGATGAATATCGGCCGATACCCGATACCGATACATACATTTTGTTATGAGCAAAATATTGTGTCAAACCTCACCTCAAAACCTTAAAAACTGATAAAGTCCACAACATAATGTGTGAGAAAAAAAATTGAGCCATTAATTATTAACCAATGAGTTAATTTAGAATAAATTGAATGACTTTGTGTTACACGGCACATTTCACATTTCTGTTTTAAGAAAAAGCAACCTGAGTAAACCCTGGAGAAAACATACTTGGGCGATCTCGTAAAGGGTGCTGAGGTAAAAGGGCTAGATAGAAAATGTTGATCACCTGGTATCGGCAACAGTATCGACATATTTCATTGCAGGCCGATACTTTCCGATCCGTGTTTTTTTGTTGGTATCGGCACCGATACCCGATACTGGTATCGGATCGGGACAG
>JAVQJG010296810.1:0-15331 GCA_036024015.1 Craterocephalus amniculus | reverse complement strand
TCATTTTCTGTACCGCTTAATCCAATTGGGTCGCGGGTGGGCTGGAGCCAATCCCAGCTATTTGCAGGCGTGAGGCGGGGTACACCCTGACAGGTCGCCAGCCTGTTGCAGGGCCACATTAACTGAATTTTATTTTATCTTAATTTATTTCATACTATTCCATTTGATGTTTTTTTTTTCATTTTATTAAATTTAATTTAATTTATTCATCTGTTTTTAGCACATGATTTTATGAAATACTTTATACGTTTTTATTATTGAGTGGGTTTTTAATTGCTACTCTCGTTTTACTGTGTTAAAGTATGTTTTATTTTGTATGCATGAATAATTTTATAAACAAAAGCACTTTGTGGCATGAAATAGCACTTAGTAAGTAAAGTTTGATTTGATTAGCTTTGCATGGTTCAGCATGGCAATTACCAACTTTGCCAGCCAAGACCATGTCTAGTCCGGAGGGTCAACAGGTCAGGGATGCTCGCTATTAGCCGATAGCAGAGTAAGTAATCAGGCTGATCAGTCACCAGAAAAGGGAAGCTCGTTGTTAGCCTCTCTGATGCTACACATCCAGGAACAGATGAGCTGAAATTACGCCCAGGTGGAACGAGATACCTTCTCATTAACATGGATGGATCAGAAGCTGTTTCATGATGAGAATAGTGAGAATAAAGCCATCATGGAGGCAAACAGTGCAGTTTGGTGGCTGAGAACAGCTGGAAACACGGATATTTAATCTGGCAGAGAGCAGAAGCTGAAGCTCAAGTGCTTTAAGAAGTTTCTCATTCGTTGTGGCTCACGCTTAGACAAGAACTATAAAACCAGAACGCTTGATGCCGAGGAGCTGTCCAAGTTGGTGTAAAAGTTTTAACTGGTCCTATAAACGGGATCTACTATCCTCTGCAGTCTGGGCCCAGCTCGCCCAGCAGGACTTACTGGAGAAGGTGAGCTCTGCCAGCGGGATGTCGCAGTCCAAGCAGTCATCGATGAAACAGATGCAGACACTCTCGGCCTTGATCTCCACCCCGGACAGAGGAGCCGAGTGGCTGCTGGATCCAGACCCGGCCCTTGTTCTGGGATGGCCCGCCACGTTCTCGGCATTCTCCAGCAGCCACGTAGCGGCCTGGTCAAGCTGGCCTAGAATATGAACACATAAATACATCTGTGTTTACAGAACTTTTCGGGAAATAGTGCTCATGTTTTGGTCCAAACTGAGGTTTTGTATATATTGTGTTAAAAAAATAAATAAATAAAAAAAATAAAAAAACTCCTTCACCTTTACAGTGAGCAAGAGCAGCTCTGCAGTCTTCTTTCATGAAACCAAGGTCTTGTAGGTGGTTCAGCTGTGTTTCTGAAGGAGGAAAAAATGAAGAACAGAGCTAACAAAACACCAGCCTGTAATAAAATCTTGTTTTCTTTCTGAGCTCCATCAGACATTTAAATTGTAAGAAAATATCATTTTACTGAAATATCGGGAATTTTGCATGATATTCGAAACCACAAAATAGATTTTTCATGCAAAGAAAATTATTAAAAACTTTTTTAACCTTTTAAATCAATAATATGCTATTTATTCAAACTTTACACAGTGGTGATATCTATATTCAGAACCAGAATATCAATTTTCTTCTGACAAAAATGCCCAAAGAATGTTTTTTTTTCTATCCGAAATGAACTACAATATTTGCCAAATTGCCAACCTTTACACAGTGGTATCTATATTCAGAACCACAACATTGATTTTTTTTTTCCACAACAAAATATTGAAGAAAACTATTATTGATATTTTTTTTAAATTAAAAAGAATTTAAAATATTTTCTATATCATGTAAATATCTTACCTCCAGATTTTTGCCATTAAGCAGCCCTAGTTTGTATAGATGATTAGTTATTCCATTTTGAACTTCAAAACAGAACAACTAAGAAAAACATATGTTTTTAGACTTCAAACTTTTTAAAAAAACATATTTGTTTTTGTTTCTATTTTTGCCTACATGTTTATTTAATGTAAAATGTAGTAAAAATCTCAACCCTTTAGCATTCAGCCCATAAAACTGGTAACCAGTCGACCAGCCGTCCTCTCCATACCTATGAGGGAGTGAGTTTTCTGCTTGAAGCCGTCTTTGGGTGGATCAGTGGGCTCAGCGGAGTCAGGGGGAGGTGGAGGTGCAGCTCCAGCTGCAGGGATGGACTTAGCAATGGCCAAGAAGAGTTGAATGTCGTTGTAAGAAAGACGGATGTCCAGAGCAGGAAACTGAATCTGTGACAGAAGAAAAGCGACGTGATTATTAAAGTCTCCTCTGCATTACACTCACTTATCATGTCGTTTCTTATTCAATTAGAAAACACAAATAATGACAGCTGTTGGAGGCAGAAACGCTGAACGTAAGGGTTAGTTTCCCTGTCCTGAAGTGTCTCACAAAGCTTAAAAAGTCCTTCTGTGCAATGAGCAGTGGACATTCTGTTTATCTGCACTGTTCCTACTGCATTTTATAAGGGTGGGAAAATTGAAACAAAAAATCGAAAATCTGGATTTTTTTATTTCACACTTTAAAATTTTATTAATTTCAATTTTGTTATCATTAATTATCTTTTTTACTTTTCTTGTTGGGCATTATAGCAGCAGAATGTTGTTATGGCTGCTGTTGTCTTCCTAACTGAAAATTTAAAAAAAGATTGTAAAATCTTTTGTTTTGTCCTCCACAAAACCTGCAATATCTAAGAAATCATGGGAATTGCAATTTGAATCAAATCGGCACCCATAAAAATCGTAAAGGAATCAAATCAGGAGGAAAGTTTTTTATTTAATACATATATTTGCAATATTATGTATGTATGTATATTTTTTAATCTTTTAATCTTATTTTCTATTTAAATTGTTGATATTTTAACAGTCACCATTTAAGGAGCATCTGCTCAAATTTCAATGTTTCACAGCAATAAAAATAAAAGTGATTCTGACCTCCAGCAGCGGCGGGATGTCCTCCACATTAAAGGCGTCCAGGAGACCAGAGCTGCTTTGATAAGTGGGGCTCCCACACAGATCCACCTGCACGTTAACGGGGTCGATGATGGAGAGCGCCGTCTCCTGCTCGCTGCCCAGCCGACACGAGAACACCTGCAGAGGGCGGCAGACTCTGAGTTAACTCCTGAACCCTTTTTTTTGTTTTTTAGCATTTTTAAAACAAAGCAGCAATGTGGGTCATGTCACCTCCACTCCTGCCAGGCTGCCAGAGAAAGGTCTGTCCAGCAGACGGGGCTTGTAGGTCAGGACAGTGGTGCCTTTCAGGATGATGGCGTTGGTGTCCAGGCAGGACAAGTCCTCCACAACCACGAACTCCGTCCCTGGAAACAAGCCTACAGTTACCAAGGCTGCGAGATTAAGCAAAATCATCACAACGGCGACGGACAACGCGAGAATCGTAACGAATCCCTCCGTGAGAAGCATCTGGAACTTCTGTATCGGTTTAAAGAATCCCGGTAAGAACGAGCAGAACTTCCAGCAGCACAATGACCCAGAAATTTTTACAAAGATTGTAGCGTTCATGAAAATCCTCATTTGTTGGATTTATTTTAAGGCAAGAACAAGACCTGTGAGCACACAGAGTTCTATCATGTTCTTATAAAAACTTGTGTTTTTTTCTGCTGCTCAGTTCAATAAATTTTATTTCATGCAATTCATTGATTCTAGAACAAGTTGCAGTCTAAACAGGATTCAAGTCCATTGCTGGTTTTGCTAAAACGGAAGCAACATGGAAGCAACAGACTGCACACGCCAGAGCTCCCCCCCTCCCCATGACAACACTGCAAAGGTGCACATATCTGGTCCTCAAGAGCTGCTACTCTGCAACTTTTACATGTATTACTTCTCCAACACCTGCATCAAATGGCTGAGTTAGCTCATGTGCAGCCATTCAGCTCTGCAGGCTGCTAACAAGACATTTATATGATTTGGGTGTGTTGGAGAAGGAATACATCTAAAAGCTGCGACCTGCGATTCCCAAAACCGACTACTTAATCTGCTCTTTAATATTAAAATTTACTACAACAGCAGTTTCTTTTTACAGGAAGTATTTTAATCAGGGGAAGGAGATGATCCCTGAGCAAATGAAGGAAAATAAGATGTTGGTAAACGAGGTTCAGCATCGGCTGCGTCTGAATCCAGAACATCAGATCTGCGTCTGTCTCTGATCTGCTCTCACCTGTAACGTTGATCTTCACCTCCAGGCAGCGGTCCTGGTTGACCGGCACCGTCGACCTCTTGGTGACCACTCCGCTCTTCACCGTCTTCGGCATGACGGCCCCCGTGCCGCCCGAGTCGGTGCTGGTGTTGCTGGGCCAGCACTGCAGGGACTCGTCGCCGCCCGCCCCCTTCTCGGCCGGCATGCGCAGGAAGTCCCGCACCAGCTGCAGCCAGTCAAAGATGAGAAACACCCTGAGGTTGTTGAGGACCACCGTGAAGCAGGACGACTCCCGTGTGGACCTGCGGGAAGAAGGAACCCGACCTCGGTGAAAATCCTGACTCAGGAATTAATTGGTTCAAACATTCTCTCTCGTGCAGAAAGTACCTGTAGTGCAGTTCCAGCTGCAGAGACGCACGGTTTGTCCCCGTTTTGGAGGGCTGGAGGATGCAGTCGAACACGTTGTGTCTGGCCCCGTCGCCGCTTTTCTGCAGCCCGGTGTAGCGGGTGTCATACGCCAGCAGGGAGTGAGACACCAGGTTGACGGACTTGGATCCGTTGGAGAAACTCTCAAAGAGCAGCTTGGATTTCATGAAGTCGAACCTTTGTTTCGGTCACAAAACATTCAGTTCGCATCATTTTTTAAAGAGGTTCAGTCATTTCTGTTCAGATGTTTGGGCTTTGTTCAACTTAGTTCAATGGAAAAGAGATTTTATTTACTATTAATATTAGGGCTGGCATGATGTGCTTTCATCCCGATTTGATTTAAATTGCGGTTATCTTGATATTTTGAATAAACAGATTTTTCACAAAAAAATCTTTTTGGTAGTTTTTTTTTCCTTAATTTCAATTAGGAAAAAGCAACAAAGTAGCCAACCCAAGATTCTGCTACTACAGTATAATGCAAGACAAGTAAAAAAAAAAAAAAACATATTTTAAAAATTTAATAAAATTTACTTGAAAAAAGATTTCTTAATAAAAAAATTATTTTAAAATTGTAGAAAAAAATCCTAATATTGTATTTTTTGCTTCAATTTTCCCACCCCTAATTAATAAATATAAGTAATTCTGAGGCATCTGAATTTTATACCGACCCATACTGTGCCTAGCGAAGACTCACCTTGCTAACGAGCGCCTGTCCTCGGTGGGTGTGGGGCTGTCCAGAAGCTCCAGACTGACGTCCATCATGTCCACCAGGAATGACAGGGTGGTGTACACATCTCCACTTAACACCGTCTGGAGAGACATATGAGAGTTTGCAACCAGTGGAAAACTGAGCGAGTTGCATCGTAACCATCCACATGATGGCTGCCTGGTCCTCACATAGCTGCTGGGGTCCTGCAGGTTGTAGGGTCTCAGAAATTCCTCAAATGGCTCCCCCAGGTTGTTCTCCAGCAGGCCTCTGATCAGCTGGTAGTGCTTCATGTCCAGAGAGCAGTGCACCGACGACAGGCTGCCGTGGATGGACATGTCGGGCACGGCGTGGCTCAGCTCCCTGACAACATCCAGTCTGGATTAGCTTCAGTCTGACCAACAACCACGAACATCTCTACACTATGTAAATAAGATGGTGCAGAGTTACCTGTCCAGGTTGCGCTCCACCTTGAGCTTGAGGCGGCAGCAGTCCTTCAGCAGGTTGTCTCCGGTCCGACGCACAGAGTAGGAAGGAAAGATGAGGTCGGAGGGTTCTGGTTTCCCTACGCTGTCCCACGGATGAGACGGCAGGCGCTCTGCAGCGAAGATGTCCATCTCCTGCAGGTCCAGAGCCATGCAGTCCAGCAGACACACATGGTCTTCTAGAGGCAGGAACAAGTTCTGATTCAGATAGCACACTACACAAGACACTGATCCTAACGCTGCAGAGGGCTGAACAGAAACAGGAAACACTGATGGTAAAATACTACATCAGAATTTTTTTGTTATAAACTCACAATTTACATTTAATCAGGATCTTATTTGTATGTTTGAAACTGATTTGCAAGTCTCTGCTCAGACCAACCAAGCAAATTTGATATGTAAAACAGTCATTAAGTGGATAAAAACGGACACTTTAAGTCAAAGAAGCTTCTGAACAGATTTTAATCTAAGTAGTTGCAGTTTTCCTTACATGTAAGAAGAATATAAACACCCTAAAAGGCCCATTTATGCTTCCTTTTGCACATAAAAAGACACAACCTCATCGCAGATATACTGTATGTGCGACACCTGTATGATCACAACTATGGTTTAATTTATTTTTATTGTGAAGAAGGTCTTTTTGCCATCAGAAGCACACTTGTTTTAAGTTGGGGATTATTAGGGTAGTAGCAGAATTATGCCAGCAGATGGAGTCTCTCCTAAAGTGAGCACTGGGTGTGGTATTCTGTTGGGAGGTGCGCATGCTCAGATCAGAACCTGCCTGCCAACACACCACAGCTAACGTGTGTTCCTTCCTGCAAAAATACGGGTTGGTAAAATGTGTTTTCGGACTCAAAGTTATTGTAGAGTGACATAAACATATACTCTATTAGACAGATAAATATTGAGTCTGAATTTTACTAGTGTGGCTTTCTAAGGTATACCACTTACAGAGCTGTAAGTACTCTGCAGGTTTCGTGAGTTAAAGATGGCGGACCTTCCTGTGTTTTAGTTAGCTCCATGGGTGGCTCCAATATTGTGACTTATATTTGGTTTTGTAAATAGATTATGCAAATGAGGTTTAACAAGTTGTTTAATTGTTGGTGGAGTCTGACTAATTTGATACAATTATAAGATTATGTTAGTGAAAGATGTGTATAAATATTTGAAGTTGTTTTCCATACTTAAAAGAAAGGCTACAAAAGATGCAGGTTATTTTCAGCATGAAATGTGCTGCACTAATATCTTGTAGCAAAAACTGCAATATGGTTGAGTTGTGCATATATACTCATAAAAGAACTGTAAAGAGAGATTTATTGTATTCAGTAATGGTTCATATGGTCAAAATAAGTTTTCTGAAGAAATATGAAGGCATCTGCATCTTGGAATGTGAAATGAGTGATATAGAGCATGAATGTTAATAAATGCAGATCAGAGCATGCCTGCCAACAGACCACAGCTAACGTGTGTTTCTTCTTGCAAAAATACAGACCCTCCGAAGGCCTGTAACATATGTCTATGATCCTCATGCTTCCATGAGTCTGTTATGTTGCTATGGTCGGCCGCCACCAGGGGGCAGTGCGGAGTTCATAGTTAAACCTGCAATCCATAGCCGGTTTCAGACGATCTTGGCGGCGGTAATGCATCACCAGCAAAGCCTGATTTCTAAAGTTTTTGTCATTTCTACATTTTCATCCTCATCTTCATTCTTCTTCTACAGTTTTTTCTTCCCATTCTTATTCTCTTCTTCGCTGAGTTGTTTCTGCTCAACAATGCCACGATGGTTTCCGGTGGTATTTCTCTGCCTTCTGCTTGAAGTGACAGATGGCTTTGTTGGTGCATTAGATGTAACTTATAGAATGCGACCTAAATGATCCATAGATATTCTCAATCTTGCAGATCATCTACACCCTCTAATCCTTTACCATCTAATATCATATCACACAGCCCTAACTGGAGTCAACTAAAGTCCCTCCATGTTTACGATCCACTCATCAGCTGACCAGAGTAGTGAGGGTCCTCCTCCTCCTCAGGGATCCGGCCCGGGTACAGGAACTGAGGCCTGCTGAGGGTGAATCCTGTGGATGACGAGGAGCTGGGGGGGAAACTTCTGGGCTTGTCCTGCTCACTGCTCGTCCCCGCTGCACTCCTCACACGCTCCTTTTAAAAAACAAAGAGTCAAGACAACCAGTCACCACATGCACAGGGTGCACATTACATGCAACGCTACAAGATAAAAACGTTTCCAACAAGATTGCTGTCTGCATATTTCCTTTACTTTTACAATTTTGGGTTTTAGAGGACAGATATGAACCAGATCACTCACAACAAAACTCCTAATAAGAAGGAGAATGTCTCTAAAAAAAGGAAAATTATCAAAGAAACATCAGTCAGCACACGGTCAAGCCATCAAAAACACCAACTTTCACCCATATCAGTGCTAACTGGAACCACCACAGAGCTTTCTGGTTTTCTGTGCTTCTGCACAAGAACATCAGAAGCTGAAAAACACCTTCGCATGTAAAATGTTTACATAAACAAGCAAAAAACCCAGTTCTCATAATAAATGTTTTACCAGCATCAAAGATTTTTGCTGAATAAGATATGCTTGTAAATATGATCCAGTACTAATGTATTAAAAAAAAAAAAACATCTCTAATTTATTCATCTAGAGTAAAAAAAATGCGTCTCTAAATTTTTTCCACGGTTGGATCAACATTTCCTCTCCTCGGGAGACACAGAGCTACTGCTACTTTGCATGTGTACTTTTTGTGTGTGTGTTTTTTTACCATTTTAGATCATTTTAGACCGAGTACCTGACTGATCAGTTGTAATTAACTGCTATCATCTTATATCTAATAGTTTTTATTAGGGATGCACTGAGATGAAAATTCTGGCAGATACCAGTATCAGATATCAATATTTTAGCGATGGCCAATAACCGATATTTACAGATGGTTTTTTTTTGTTGTTGTTGTTTGCTTTTTAAGTGTAAGATGGACAAATTCTGAAAGCTTTAGCTTCGTGACATGATTGGCGAACGTCTGCAGAAGTTGTCTCAGTCCATCACACAACTGCACCCAGTCATCAGAGCTTCACAAAAACCACCAAGCAGCACAAGTTCTGCTCACAGCAAAGCAGAGGCATGCAGGTGTACCTTGTACTGGGACGGTTCCTTGTATGAGTGTCCATGCAGAATAACGTTCTTCACGCAAAAACAACAAAAACACCACAAAGTGCGTATGAAAGACCAGGAAGTCGTTAAAGTGTCAGAGAGGAGCCGGGTCCCAAAACAGCCCGCTGGTGTGACACAAGACTGATTAAAAATAAAACTAGAAGATGTTTTCTGTTCTCAATGAGACTATGAAAGATTTATTTCATTTAAAATCCTTAAAAAGCACTTTTGCTGAATAATCTTTAAGCTGTTAACATTCTGACTCATTTTTCACATCATCATCATGCTCTAAAATCAGATGCATTCACTGACCTCTCCTTTCTCAGGAGCTTTCAGCTTCATGCATGTGTTACACGTTAAGACTCTTACTGTTTAACAATTAGCTGTGACGACATCATTGATACTCTGTTTGTTTCACAACATCAAGTTTAGGGTCCTTTCACACCTAAAATGTTCAGTTCAGCCGTTCTCTGGATTCAGCAGGGCCAATCAGACGGCAGCAGCTCAGCACATTCAGACACGGTCGAGATGACTTGATGAAGTTCAAACCGAGCATCAAAATGAGAACGAAAAAATATTTAATTGACTATAAATGTGGATCTGCTGCTTTTTTCATACATAAAATTCCTTGTTGATGTCAGAAGTCAGATGAGACTGGGCAGACTGATGGAAAGGCAACCAGAAGTCCAGTAAGCACTGGTTCCATCCCAGCTATACAGAATAGCATCTTCTACAGCAGCAGAGGACTGTGTGCAATTACTGTGTGATGCTGTCATGTCAACATGAAAAAATCGATTAATCGATTAATAAAATGCCAAAAATCGATTTTTTCTTTAAAGAAAGAAAGCTTAGTTATTATTTGGTCATTCTTTTTACTGTAGTGTTTCTGTTAACACTGTATTCTGTTTAACATGTAACACTGGTTATTTTCACGAATAAATGTTACAGTTATGTGTGTGACATGCTAGTGCTGGACATTTTTTAATGCAAATATGAATATTAAATGTATATAAAATACACAATGTTGAAAGATTGCTTCAGCGTTTCATAAAAATTGCCATCTGCGAATGTCTGATATTAAAGAAATATTTATGTAACATGAATATCTGAAAATGAATCGATATTGAATCGAATCGAAATCAATCAAAATCGAATCGATTTTTTCTCTTGTGAATCGAATCGAATCGATTCAGGAAATTAGGAGTGATACCCATCCCTAGTCAACATGAAGCAGAACCTCTGAGGAACGTTTCCATCAACTTATTGGATCTATCACACCAGCAATTTAGGCCGTTCTGGAAAAAAAAAAAAAGGGGTCTAACCCAATACTAGCATGGTGGACCTGCTATAAGCCAAGATGAAGAGGTAAGGAAATGGAGTTTTAATGATGAGATTTCTCCAAAAACAAGTGAATCCTCAATAAACAAAGAGTCTATATACACAGGGAACTATTTATAAAATGAGTAGCAGGCAAGAAAATCATCAAAAAGGATAAAACTACAAATAAAACAGGAAATAAGAACAGGCAGCAGGAACCGAGTGTACATGGGAAGCAGATTCTCTACAACAATGTTCATTAGACAACATTTTAAAAAGTCCTGAATTTTCTGGGTTTAAGATGAAAATGTGATGCTTTTCTATTCCTTCATTCATGGACGTGATCCATAAACAAACCACAACAGAGTCCCACATCCTCCATGTAATCACCTGTTCCTCATGGGATCAGAAAACCAGATCTAATCCAGTCAATGCAACAAAAAACATGCAGCATGGTGCCAACTCTTACGGGTATGAAAAGACCCTTAAACATGTGACTTAAAAGGACAAACTAACAGCTCGTTAGTCCCAGTAAAATACCAGGCGCTACTGTTTTCATTCAGCATTTCATATCAGATTCAAAGCTTAAAGATGATGAAAATTATTACTTCAAATGATCTTTTTGCTTTGTTTTTAGCAGATATTTCAGAAACCTTGAGTCCTACCATGAAATGCAGGAAGGAATCCAGTAAAGTTAGGCAGAACGGTCGGGAAAACGGCCGCGTGACTCACCAGAGAGGGGAAAAAGGCATGAGCCATGGTGAGTTTCTCTACCTTGTCTCGGAGGGAAAACGTCCCATGAGCCCCGGCGGGGAGGAAGCAGTTCTGCACCCTCAGCTGGCCGAGATTCGCCACGATCACCCTCGGGGACCGCGAGCTCTCTGGGATGACGATGACGGGGGCGCCGGCCTCGATATCCAGCAGTACTCTGGAAGCCCGCTGCGGATGGTCGCGCACCTGGTTGCAGACATGGATGAGAGGTCAGATTAGCCGGCTGAACAGCAGACCTATCTAGCTCAGTCCTGCAGCTTCCAGATGTTTCCTGCCTCAACACACCGACTCACTGTGCAGGAATCGATAAGATGTTGGATCCATTTACACTTAAATCAGATGGGCTGCAGCAGAAAAGCATCTAAAACATCTAAAACCTGCAAGACAGTGGCCCACAGGGGACAGAGTTAACCCTTTCATGCATAGCGTCCACTACAGCAGACAACTATATGACTGTTTTCTAGTATATTCATTGGTGGATATCGAAAATTTATAATTTTGCCACTTCAGGGGACATCAGTGAGTCATGCAATACACTGTCACTTACTCTAGAATGAATATTTATTCATGCATGAATATTTGAATTCATGCATGAAAGGGTTAAATTAAAAGAGAAATATTGAAAAGATAAGTTTACAAACACTAGTTCTGTCTGAATCGGCAAAAGAGATATTACAAGATTTTCAGTAAACCTTCGCTAATAAAAGAGCCATTTTACCTACAAACCCAACAAACACAAAGATCACCAGAGGGGGCAGACTTCTGGAATAAAGAATAAAGCTGAAAGAAGAGAGTAAATCCAATCTAAAAGGAACAGAGATTTCTAATTAACCCAGATGTAGAGCTCAGCTACAGGATCAGAACAAAGGATCTCTAGAAAAGAATTTATGGAATAATCTGGATAAAGATGTAAAAGAAAGTAAATCAATAAGAGGGTTAAAGCTAATTTGTTGCACATGTTTTAATGGCTCTTCTATTGTGTTGCAATGGTTTAAAGTGATTCCTGCCTTGTCAGGTGGAGGTATTTAGATTAAACTGTCATGTAATAAAAATGCAATTTGGATGAAAAAAAAAAATCTTTCTGCTCCTCTATTTGGATTTTTTTTTGATTGAATTGAATAAACTAAACTGAGCGTCCCTGCAGCACCGGCTGGATGACACTCACGGCCTGGCCCTCCATGGCGGCCCGCTGCCTGCCAAGGACGTCCTGCAGCTGGGTGAAATGCTGGATGAAGGCCACCACCTCGGCCTGGAAGCGCTGTGTGTGGACGTACTGCACCGACGCCATCTGGAGAGACACCCTGATGTCACATTCCCGCTCCAGGTATGGATCAGGCTGGCCGTACCTTCATGGAGAAAAAAAGGACATAAAAACATGAGGATGACTGAACAGTAATGGAGAACTGGTTTGAATTTAGAGGGAATTTTACTTAAAAACGTTGAAAACGAGTGCGTCGCCTCCGTGCGTGGTGAAGCGCTCTCGGTACAGGTCGCCGTGTGGCGTCAGGTCACTCAGGGACAAACTTCCCAAGCTGCCGTGTACGGCGAGGTCTCCGTCTGGAACATCGCAAGAGAACGACGGTTATTTGGACAAACCACGGAAAGGAAGTGGTGCGCTCAGGTTCGGCCGTTGTTCTGCCTTAAATTGCTAAAAATGCTTAAAATGTCCTGTTTCATTGTTTTTGTCAGGGCTGGTCGATAATGGAAAAAATAATAATCACAATTATTTTTATTAAAACTAAGATCCTAATTATTTAACACGATTATTCATCAACTTTTACAACATTAATTTATAAAAAATTACCAGCGACTTTTAAACAATGATGTCTTACTATAAAGGGCGGTCAGTCGATTTACATTTTTTATTGCATATTAGTCACTGAATTTTTTTTAATCTTTTTTCTATTTTTTTGCTTCAGATTTTCAACCTTGCAACCATTTGAACCTGAAAATTTCACATCAGTAAACTGTGATGGAGCAAAATGAAATTGGATCATTTTGTTTCTATGATTGTTGAAAACAAGATCATAATTGAGATTGAATTTCAATTAAAAAAACACAAATATGGACCCAATATGTTGGCTACCCAATAAACGGGCAGCCTATTAATCTAACACTGAACACAGAACGAGTCATTTTCAGCTTCTGTTTCCATAAATTGTTTCAGATGAAAGAATCATTGTTGCATTTTCTCATTAAACATCCAAATGTTGGATATAGGGCTGGACAATTAATGGAATTTTAATCATGATTACAATATTGTCTAGGCACAATCATAAAAACATGATAATCGAAGAAAAATGATTAATGTCACATGTATGTAACAGGAATGCATATAGACTTGGTATTCATTTTTTTATTTTCCAGTTGTTGTTTTTTTTAAAAGTTATATTAGAAGTTGAGTTTTGGTGGTTTAATAAACACTTTTTTTAAATCAATGAATAATCCTGTACACTAATCGTGATTTCAATATCAATCAAAACAATTGTGATTATTATCTTTTCCATAATCGTCCAGCTGTAGTTGGATATCAAACATTTCATTAGCGGCTCTAATTGTGTGTGTTTAAATCATTTTAACGTGTTTTTAATAAGTAAAAAGCTGTTCAGCCTTGGTCTGTTTAACTGAAGCATACACACCTAGCATTTCCAGGTGTGCTGATAACTTGGACACGCTCGCTCTGGCAAGCTCGTTTATCTTCTTGTTGAGGACGAGAGATAAAGCGTGAACCTGTGAACGGAGAATAAGGTCGGTTACACTTCCCACCTGCAACCTGAAGCATCAGCAGAGGGAATAAAAATAAATAAAGTCACCTTTAGGTCCACTCTGGTGTTGACGGGCTGCGCTCCGTCCTCCTCGCCTGTGTCCGCTTCGTACGCCGTGTTTCCCGGCGCGGTCTGCGGCCACGGCTCCTTCACGGCGTGATTATTGGCCGTGGAGCCGATCCCGAAGAAGTCCAGGATGACCACCCAGGTCTGCAGCGTGATCAGGACGTCCAGGCAGTTAAAGTCCACATCCACGCTCCGCCCCACGCCGCCGTAGCGAGTCCTGAACTCCGGGTGGTTCGGGTCCACCAGCAGCACGTTTATATGAACCAAGGAGTCGTCGAAGTCAGGCGGCGGCTGAGGGGAACACCTCTGGCGTGTGGGAGACGGGGGCGGCGTGCTGGGGAAGTCGGGGTCCCTCTTGGACTTGCGGCTGCTGGACGAAGGGGTGCTGGGGTGCCTCTGGTAGAGCTGGAACACGTTTTTGGCCTCTTCGATGTGTGCAGGCAGCGAGCGGGGCATGTCAGGGAAAAGAGCGTTGGATGCCGACGGGCAGCTCTGGGAGAGATACTCCTTGGGGCTGAAGGTGGAGGGCTTGGGAGCTCCGCGGGACACCATCAGGTATTTGTATTTGGACTTGGGGTTCTGCTCCAGGAGATCCTCCATCAGCAGGGCGCGCAGAGCCAGCTGCACCCCCAGCAAGTGGGGGTGATCTTTGGTGAAGTCTCCCTCCAGATCCACGAATCGGACGCTGACTAAGCCCTGGGAGCCCTGCGTCAGGTCGCCGCTCAGCTGCACCTGCAGCTCCGCCACGTGCAGCGTGACTTTCAGCTGGGTGAAGGAAGGGGAGAGGGCCGGCTTCTGGGACTGTAGAGACAACGGAGAGGAGAGGGACGCGTGGGAGAAGGTGATGCTGGGGGGGTCCCGGGCAAACAGGCCCCCCTGGGGGTCGGGGAAGCAGTGGGGTCTGGTGGAGGAGGGCGTGGGGGGAGGAGGGGTGGGCGGCTGGCTGGGCGTCACGCGCTGCTCCTCGATCAGGGACAGGTTGTCCAGCGTCTGCAGAACTTGCTCGTACACGGGTTTGCACAGGAACACCTGCAACACGTTCATCATCAGGAGGTTAAAGACCTTCATGTTCTCTGCTGCATTACAGTTTTTATCTAAAAACACCAAACCTGTACTGTGTCTTTTAAGCTTAAATTTTAAACTTAATCATGTTTTAATTCTGTTGTCTTTTTTTAATCCTGATTTTAGATTTTTTTATTTTCCAATTCATTTTTTTCTTTTAAAGGTTTGTTTTGTTTTAACATACGTTTCTGCATGTAAAGCAACTTGAATTGTCCCATATATGAAAGGTGCTCTATGAATAAACTTACCATGGCTAATTAGGTACTTATTATTGTTGTTTTATTTTTTATTTTATTTATCTAATTTATTTAATTTATTTATTTTACTTATTTAACATATTTATTTATTCATTGATTTATTTATTTATCCATCCATTTAATGTA